>JABASD010000769.1:0-58661 GCA_019776165.1 Pogonognathellus flavescens | reverse complement strand
TCCGTTGTGCCGGTAGCGAATTGCAATTTAAAAATAATAACCCAGTACGAAATTGTTTACTAAAATATTTTATAATTACTCTTCTGAATTGTAGAGAAGACCACTACTACCAATGAGTTATTGACCACAGCAAAGATTTACAGGGACAAACTCAATCACCACTTGTGGGTTCAAGGATTTATTGGAGCATTGTTGAATAAAAACGATACAAAATTTAACATTCCACCTATTGTAGAACTTTTACCCGATCTAATGATTCCTTACACGGCAATTGACAAAGCTTTGCAGCAGGCATCTTCTCCAATTTCAAAAAATGTAACCCTGTTATTACAATAACAGAATATTTTAATTTATATTTATGTTTAATAATATTATTAGCAAATTATTTAGGATGTTTATCATTATTTGCTAAAAAATAACTTTAATTTGAATTGAATGTAATCCTATGTAAAGACACGTCAGACGCAAACTTGCGGTGTGAGAATTAATGGAGACATTGGAAAGGCGAATGGTATTGAAAACAAGCTATGGTATTTCCGAGAAGATTTAATGGTTAATTCTCATCATTGGTATTGGCACATCGAATTTCCGCCTGACACCACACAATTAGCAGATAGACAAGGAGAACTCTTTTATTACATGCATAGCAGTATATTAGCCAGGTATTCAGTATTATTGAGTTTATTTCTAACTCAATTGTTTAATTAAGTATTCGTTATTTACTAGTATTTATTAATAAATGAACAAATAAAAAACATTCCCCGTTTGCCACAATGTTTTACAGATACCATGCGGAAAGACTTTCCAATGATTTGGACCCTGTAAAAGCCTTCGAAGTTAAACCTGGACAAGTAATCGAAGAACCATACTACTCATTTCTAAGAGATAGCAATTCAGGAACCATGTGGACAAGTCGGCCCCCTTTTTTTCCATTAGAGGTAAAAATTCTGAAGAACTGATAGGCAATTTTCTTTTTCTTGTAGAATTATTTTTTTACACTCAGAAATCTAAATCTGCTTTATATGAAGTAATTAATGTTTTAGGACATTCAAACAAGTGAAGTACAGATAAAACTCTCCGATATGGAGACATATGCAAACAGACTAAATACAGCTGCAAATACGGGGACATTAATAACGGTAAAGACACTAGATCGACATTAATAATGCTTAGAAATGGAAAACACAGGAAAGATGTGAAGTGTATGTAATATCTTTGGGAATATTTTGTGTTTTATAGCCTGGTGGAATTCGGGATATTAAGAATTTTGAAGGAGTTGATTATCTGTCAAGAACCGCTGAAGCTATTATGAGTTTTTCAGATAATTTACAATATTATGGGAATTGGCATAACGAAGGGCATAACGCTATTGGCTATGTCGTAGATCCACGGAATACACTGGGGGTAAAATCTATTTACTCTTAATCTAAAATATATTCAGTTTTTACATATGTAGACCAGACAGACTTAATAAAAAAAAATTTAGAAATTTTAGATCTTATAAAGAAAAATAAAGGAATGTGTTTTTATTATATTGTTGCAGCTTAACCCAGGAGTAATGAGTGAAACTGCAACAGCAATGAGAGATGTCGTATTTTACAGATGGCATACGACAACAACTGATGTATGTGAAGCTCACAAATCCACACTACCTCCTTATAAACGTCGTGGGGTATGCATTAAATTAAACCATTAACACATTCGCATTCTTTAAATTTTTCTGCATCGTTCATGCATAAATTCATAATTAATTGATACCTATAGTGAAATGTTAAATTGGATTGTATTTAAAAAGGGAGCCTTGGAATTGACTTGGCCCGGTGTTTCCGTTGAAAAAATCGAAGTCCTGACACTTGGAAGAAGATCTGTTCCACCTTTAAATTCATTGTATACTTTTTGGAATGAAAGAACATTTGATCTATCCAAAGGTCTAGACTTCGATAGAAATGCCACAAATAGAGGACCAGTGCATGTCTGCATCGAACATTTAACACACGATGACTTTACATACAGAATTGTTGTGGTACGATTTTGTCTTTTCAGCTTAATGAAGTAGTAGTATTGTCCTATTAAATCATTCAGAATAAATTAGCGTTTTGAAAAAATTCAAAATTAATCGATGTAATAACTTATAGGTAAAAAGTGCGTCTGTAGGAACCTCATTAGCAACAATCCGAATTTTTATGGCACCTCGTTTCAACCAGAATGGCTTTCTTTATACCATGGAACAACAAAGAACTTTATTTTTTGTGATGGATACCTTCAATGTTTCGCGTAAAGAAACTACCATTCCATTTAAAAATTCACACATATACACCCACACCTATTTATTGAACTAACCAGATTGAGATATTCCTATTGTTTGATTACTATATACAGTTAATACTGGTCGTAATATTATAAGACGAAGATCTCAAGATTCCTCACTCACATTACCTTATTCGAAAAGCTACCGGCAACTGGAACAAGATGAGTTTAATGAATATCCGTGGTGTGGTTGTGGATGGCCACATCATTTGCTTCTCCCAAAAGGAAAACCATCAGGAATGACATTTGATTTATTTGTAATGGTTACAAATGGAGATGAAGATGCTGTCTCACAAGATTCCGTCCCGGACCCCATTCGTTCATGTAAACAAGGATATTTATTCTGCAGTAGACTGAAGGGAAAATACCCCGACTGAAAACCGTACACAGTAGCTGATTTTGATGGAAGGAGACCTGTTGCCAATTTGGAAGAATATGTCTCGCTAATTCCTAATATGAATACCGCACGGGTACACAAAAATACACAATTTCATCCAGTGTAACATAATTTTTATACTCACTACTCACTAAATATTTTTGACATATATTTTCATTTTAAGGTAACAATTACTCATGAAGCGAGCAGAAAGGAACGAGTGGTTACATAATATCCACAGAAAAATTTCAACCTGTACTTGCTGCTTTTGTATGAATATAAAATATAAATAGTTAACACACACCTTCAGATACAACCCTAATTCGCTTTAGTAAAGCCTGTAATAAAATATGTATGTAGAATTTTGATACACAAATAAAACCACATTTTATTTATGAACATAAGGATTCATTTATTTCTCTTTATTTTGTGGCTAAAGAGAATAATTTTTACCCCTGTACGCATACTACGCTTGACACTTAACTTCACACATTCTTATTACTGCTGTAATTTTTTCATTCAAAACTCAATTAGGTAATTTGGCATATTTTGTAAACTACACGGCTGTGCGTGTTACGATAACAGTCGTCTCAAAAATGAACAAAATACATAACTAACTCCATGCGCATTACATTTTTATTAAGGGGATTTTATTTCGAAACAAAGACTGCGCTGAGAGCAGAACAGCCTCAGAACTGAAGAAAACAAAATTTGTAAGGTCAAATCAAAACAACTGTTCGGGTAAGTTGAATTAAAAATTGAAATTTTTAATTAGAATTCCTCATCTTGTTCGATTGGTGGGCTGTGTTATTGCATGTTAAAACAATTTCGCGTATTTTAATGCATAATTCTAAATCTATTCTCATTTTACACATTAGAAAATTGGATAAAACTCAATTAAACTTTGTTGCGTTCTGAAAAGAATTATTACTCTTGTTCAACTTTTCTGCTGCTGTGTGGTAAGTAAATGATAATTTTAATATTTTAAACATAAAGTATTTGCCTAATTATTATATTATTATTTTATTATTTTAATTCCTTGCGTGTCTTACATAATTTCAATTGTCTTTTATTCTACTTAATATTTATGGAGAAAGTTCTGGTTTGACGAAAATGTTGTTAGCAATTGTAATTCTTACCTAAATGAAAATACAATTCATTGATTGTATTGTTTTGCTCTGTTCTATTTTATAGCTATGAAGTCTGACTTGAAAGCTGACTCAGAAGATTTACAGGATGAGAACGGTGGAATGACTTCTCGACCACAGAAAGCAAAGCACAGACCTCGATTTTGGAGTTATTTGCTAAAGAAGCAAAGCTTAATATTTACCCCAAAAGATTGGGATTGGCTTCACATTAATAGACTGGAGTCTGTGCGAAAGATGGAACGTGAGAAGTTTAGGGAAAAGAAGAGACAGAGAATTAGGTCGGAATTTGTGGACTTTCTCTTAGAGAATTGTGAAGACGAAGAGTGCTTGGAAGAGTTTTTCATCCACAACATTCCACCTTCTGATAAGCATGAGGTGAGCCATGGAGAAGAGTCGAGTGAAACTGACTATGAGTCAGTAAAAGGGATGTGGAGATCTGGACGGTCCAAGTATTGTCGAACGTGCAACGGTTCTTGCGGACTTTATCGCCGATTCAAGAAGTGTGAATTGAACTATCGCAAGTACCTCCGCGAAAGGATTTCAAAGCGTGTCACTGTAGGTGATGGAAGTTCAGAGTCGGATGAGGAGGAATCGAGTGTGGATCTGGAGAAGTTATTTAACACTTCAAAAATCATTACTTTTCTTCAGGATTACAAAATACCAAAGATTCAACCGGATTGGGCTGAAGATACTGAATCTTTCTTAAATTACAGCCCTGAAACCCCAGAGTCCTCCAATGAATCGGTAATAATTTACATTTCAATGCAGTACTTTAATATTATTATTATCATTTTCTGATAAATGTTACTATCAATCAATACGTCATTATGTACCTACATTGATTTGTTAATTTATTAGGTATGCTGTCAAAAAGCTGACAATTTGGTACAGGGGGTAAGAAGAAGGGAATCCAAATTCCAATACACTGAGAGTTCGGAATATTGTGAAGACGACGAGTTAGAGGCATCTTCTCTTTGCACTGACTTCACAGGCCGTGCTTCAAGCACTGCCTTCTGTCCTACCGCACCCTTGCAGCCAATCTCAGGAAATTCTGAAGGTAATAATTTCGTTAATAATGAAATAAACCTAGACTAGGAAGGAGCTTGCATACTGATAATAAAATATATACCTACCTAGGTACCTAGGTACATATAATATGCACAATATGAAGACAAAATAGTAGCAGATAGTAGTGTAGGAGTAATAGTAGCAAATGCAATCTTATTCACCATCTTTATTAATTTTCCATGTACACCTAAAGCTTCATTATTATCATTATCATTAATTATGCATATAATAGAATTCACTTATACAACGCAATGTATTTTTATGTAGGCGTTATGGACAGTGTGAACAGTGTCAATTCAGGAGATGAAGAGGATGATGATGCTGACATTTTGTCACTTCATGCAGAGAATGAAGAGATACGGTTGCCTTCGGTGGAAAATCCACCAATAAGAAAAATTAATCGATTCTTTGGATGCTTACGGCAATAAATAACGAGCATTTTTATTTCAAAATAAATACCTACACACAATTTATATATTTAAATCTAACTTGGTATATATAAACGTTAATGTATGTCAGTTGTCCAATGTCAAACAGTGTGTAACTATCTCGTAGTAATGTCCTTATAATGAATTGTGTTCATCATAGCATAATAATGTATTCAGTCTGTTGACCTAATGTCACAAAGTTCGTTCGTTAGTTCGTTTTGTACTGTCAAATTAAATTGTAATGTACTTCGTGTTTGTCTTTTTTGTTTTCTGTAGAAATAAACAAATGAAATCAGTTATAGATGTGTGTAAATAAAATTATGATTTTTTGTCAACTACTTCTACTGGAGTCTCGTCAATTTCATTTCCTTTAATTTTGCTTATTATTTGATTAAGGTCTTTCGGCAACCGCGACATCAGCTCTGACAATTTGTCCTTAGGAAACAAATCATGAATTGTTAACATTCAAAACGCTGAGATAGTATGCAATTCAATAGTTTTGATATAGTAGTCGCACTAATTCTGTTTTACATACAAAAATGTAACTTTAATGAATTTTTACCTGCATCAAAGCTCTTCCGTCTATATTAGTTTTGGCAAGCAGTCTACCACCCGTAGTAATTACGGGAATAGGAATCAGTAGCACGAGAAATAGAAGCAATCCCAATTTCAGGAGAAGTAATGGAAGTAGTAACGGCAAGGCGAGACCAAGGAGAGGCAATAACAATTTCAGTAATCCTGCCAATCCTAAAATGCCTTTCAATCCCTAAAGGGGGAAATAGAATCTCATTCTCATCTTCATGTATTAAGTGAAGTTGTAAATCAATGGGAAGGCGTAGTAAAGAGGATTAATGGACATTCTCATTACCTTAAGTCCCAGCAGACCTATCAATCCTTTATCAATTCCTCCACCACCACCATCGCCACCGCCTCCTTCTTCGTAATACATCGGCCCATAGCCACCTCCGCCACCTCCTCCTCCATATCCACCTCCCTATCAAATTGAATTCAAATTTAACCAAAGCAATCTTATACCCTTCTAAGATTGCATTTCACTTTGATTACTTTCTCGACAGTCTTTGTTGAGAAACTAGCTCCACATGATTAATATTACTTGTACAAAACATAAATTAAATGTGAAAAGAATCTTTATATCACCATTGTTGGGTGAATTGCGTAGGAATAAACGCTAGGAGAAGCAACGCCGTAGCCACCTCCTCCTCCTCCCCCTCCTCCGATTCCGATTCCACCTCCTCCTCCTCCATTGTATCCAATTCCTGAGCCACCTCCTAATCCAGGTCCTCCTCCTCCTGAGGCTCCGTAGCCTCCACCACGAGATAAATAGTCACTTCTTGGTTCGTAATAAGAAGACGTGAGATTTTGCATGAAATCTTTTTTCAGATTGGACAAAGAATTCGTGAGAGTGTTTCCGGTTGTAAAACTTATAACAACAATTGTGAAAATGAGGAATAAAATTTCAACTTTTTTCCCTAACCGGTAAAACTTTTCCATGATAATCAGCATTTATGAATATCTTCACATAAAAATAAATAAATAAAAATTGCCAGTAAAGATTTTGGAAACTAATTGGAATCAAACAGAAAAATTTAGTTAGAGGATTCTCCTCTTTGGCAGTGACACTGTGGCTATTACAAGTAAGTGTAGAGTGTAGCCAACCCACTGATCGAATGGATCTGTCTAAAGAGTCTCGTCAGCTTATAAAGGAATCAACAAAGGTAATTAAGGGATGAAAAATATTAATCCATCAATTCCAATTTCCCCTTAAGAAATGCATTTGGTTATGTTTGCCGACATTGCAGAATGCAATTGAATACACGGTGTGTTTACACACAAATACATGGCAGGTACATATTATAAGATATGTACACAAACTATTCAGATTGTTTGACTACTCTCAGACCCAATTTTTTACACGGTTTTTCTTGTCAATCTTTTTGGTAGCATTATTAATCCCTTAATATATCTATACTAATACCTTACCTTCACACTCTTTGTACACAGAACAGAACTCAAGCCGGATTTTTGTGTAGTAAATAGCTGCAAATTGTTAAGCATGGCTAAACTAAGAAGTACGCTTGTATTTTAGTACAGTGCAAATAACACAAGCACTCAACGTGCTGTATATAGAAAATGTTAGTTGAAGAAAAGTATAAAGGGTACTTGTTTAGTTTATTAGTAGCATTTTGCCAGGAGCAGTAGTAGTAAAAACACGTGCGTTTAGTGTGTACAAATGTAGTTGCATCTGTAGTGTGTATAATTTAATATCTTATGGTCATCGCATCATTATCTTTTGCTTCACTCGCACCCATCTGTCCGGCCGGCAGCAACAGTCAATCATTTTGTGTTGGCTTTTTGGATTCAGAGATTTACTGTCGCGAATAATCGTAAGCGAACATAATCTAATTGGACCTGGACGGTTCACGGTTGACAACTGTGCCCTAGAAAAGCGCAGCAGAAAAATACAACAAATTCTACAATGTGATGACAATATTAGTGCATTGGGCACCTGCATGAATTCTTCTATAGATGCATTGTTGTAGAAGTCAAGCAGATACTACTGGGACTATACAAGAAACACAACAGATACTTTTTACAAGATGAATCCTCACTCACAGTCACAGTTAGTACTAACTCCTTATTGTGTGTGCTGTATTTGTACAAATGTTATAGAGACATAGACGGTATAGCATTTGCATTGTTGTATGCTGTCGTTGAAAATAAACCAAACCCTTTTTGTTCACTGTCATTGTCAACGAGGAGATAAAGAATCTTCTAGGCATGAATACAATGCAAACGATAAAGACTTCACGCTAGTTATTCTGCACTGTTTTTTTCAAATATAAATTGAAATAGAAAGCATGTTTTATTGAATTATCTGCAAAGACTATTTCTTTGCTTGGCAGATATTTGTTTTTACTTTAGTGGTAATTTAAGAATCAGAGTTCCTGTTTATTAACACAGAAAATCTTCTTCTTTATTACTATAAATATTTTTTGTCTCCTCTCCGTTGGACTTAATTTTAATTTCAGGATCCTCCTTAGGGAATTGTAACACTTGAATGCAACAAAAAGTAAACGTTCCAATTCGACATGTCTATCTATAGGTATGCCAAATTATTATCTTTTTATAGATCACTTAGAATCTAAAAGAGTTTCCTTGCATCCTTGTTGTTGTTAGCACAGATAGGAAACAATTTTTGATTTGATTGTCTCAAGTCTCCACAGTTGGTTAGGTATTTAGAGCATATAAGTGCAATTTCTAAGTGCATATAACGTACAGCTGCAGTAAATCGTTTAGAAACAAAGTCGGTGATGATTTTTGGATTTATTATTTTGTCAAATAGCATCCACAGAAAAACAAACTAAATAGCTAGAAAGAAGGCGAGTAATAAGGGAATTACTTTTTATTCGCTTATTTGTAGAGCAAACAATTCAAAACATTAAAATTTGTTATTTCACGAAATTGTACCATTAAATCTTATTGTATGTACTGCAGATAAATTTAGATCAATTTATGGATCATAATTCTAATGTAGTTCTTCCATCATGGAATAGCGTACTACAGCGTGAAATGAACATGATCAAGCTTCATAAATCTTCTTATGTTATGATTCTGCAGATAAATGGTTTTTGAAGGTGACTTGGCAAATGTAAAGATATTAGGTGTGTTGACAATATCCTAAACTAGATATGACTTCACCCAGCTGCTGGCATTTCTTAAATAATGAAAATTGTGTCCAAATTAGGTCACTTGTACATAAAAGTGACTCAAATGGATTGCAAAGGTCTTTTCATACTGATAAAATGCTTTTTACTTAAAAATAATTTTATAAGCACTTTACTATTTCCTAATTCTTTTTGCTGCTTTACATGAAAGTACATCGCATCCCTATTATTCATGGCATTGTATCCATTCTATTAGTCTATTAGCCATTGCCCTCTTCACATTTTACCTTTGAATATTATTTGTTGATATTTGTGTTTGCCACATGTATCCACATGTAAATACCTTTTAATGGTTTTATAAAAACAATTTCCAACGCGAAGCCGGTAGTCACCTTCAAAGTGAAACATTCTTTTAACTTGAATATTATGCACTATGCAGTACAGAAGTTACAGATATACTTAGCTTAGGTAATTGTGATATTTATTTTAATGAAACCAATTACAGAATTACATAATTCAAATGTGAGATTTCTACTTGGCTCCCGACCCGGGGAACTGGTTATCAGGTGCGCTAATTCTGTTTTACATGTATAAAATATTACTTTACGAATTTATTGCATATTTTTTATCTAAATACATCAAAGGTGTCTCATGGAAAGTATAAGATTATTACTGTTTCTTGTTATCACCTTTTAGTCCTATAAAATATTTCCTCTCTGTCCTATGAAGCTTTATCAATTCTACGTGAATAAGGAGTTAATTATGAATTTATGAACATAATTTGTTTTCTAGGAAGGTAAGTAATGTACATTATGCAGTACCTATACCTGTGTTTACATTCTTACATTTTTAGTAGTAAGTTTGAGACGTATGTCCTACATAAGTAAAGAGGTGGAGAATGCTCAGAAAGTCAAGTTCATGCAATTTAACTGATTAGTATTTTGAAGAAGATACGAAACCAGGGCATCTTTTAACAACTCACTCCATGTTTTTTTAAATTAGCATAATCTATATATAGAGCTAGGTTATATATGACTGCAAGTATTTTTTGAAGCGTGCAAACAGCAGTTACTCAAAGTAGAGAATATATTCGACTTCACTAATATACCAATGTTAACAATCAGACTAAGTAACTTGTAAACTACTTCTTTAGATATTTTCAGAGACCGAAATAATATTTAACAATAATATTGTTAGTGTAAATAAACAGTACTGCTATTGTTAGCAAATATAGGTACACAGGAAAGACACGCATCTTTTCTGTAAGCATTTGGCAATTTGCATCAGATACTTGAATCCTGAATGTATATGTAATTGTCTGTATATAACGATTGTAGGTAATAAACTTGCCTGACTTGGTAAAAACGTCATGGTAGTTGACAGGTGTTAGCAAGTTAAGTGAAGCATTGGCACGATGACACCGTGAGCTCACAGTTGTATAGAACTAGAACTGGAGTCGTGTGTCACATTGTTGAAAACGTATGGTCCTTGTGCTACACGAACTGACTAGTCATCCTTTCATCATTACATACAATCATTTGTTAAAAAGCCTTGTCTTCTTTGGTGTTACAAATGTCCAAATGTTTCTATTAGGAATAAACATTTGTCTCGTGTACCTACTTTACATCAAAAGTGTACGCAGTACTATAGTACTAACTTCTTTGTGCAAGTAATAAGTAAACAAATAAGATTTCTATGTAACGTATACAACCTAAGCCTTTACTAAACCTTCTTTATACTTTTTATCTGTATTCCCAACTACTTGGATCAGCTACCAGATCTATGCTGTACCGATTCGTACATTTTAACCGCACAAAGTCGTGTATTGGTATTGATAAGTATTATCTGCGTATGTAAATGTTTTGGGAATAATAGTTACACACTTTATGCCCACAGGTGAAAATAAATCAGTACCAAGTGCGAGGAAGGACAAGAATGAAGCGTCGTAAGCATGTTAGTGATGAAAGTGACCAAATTAGGCATGATAGCTACTTAGGTACTTCTAATTACGAACGATTAGTTACCTCTTACCTTACATGTTTCAAATAGGTAGGTTTAATCAGTGAATGCCGGATGCATTGTGTTTCGAGTGCGCAGAGAGACAGAGTAATGCTAACTTTGCAATCATCCATGTTCTGTATTTTACTAATTTGACAGTGGGCCTTATATTATGGGCCTGTAAACCGTAACAGAAAGATTTATACTGTATTATAAGAAGAAAACGAGCTTTATCAAAATTATGCACATTAACTTGATACGTGTCTTCTCCGACTATTTCTAGATCTATAGAGAGAAGAAGAAGAATGCCTGGTAAGGAAAGCAAGTAGAGATTGAAGCAAAAAATTAATTCGCCACTAAGAGTTCGTATCTATTTAGTAGATACTCTACACATAATATATTTTAATCATTTTAGTTCAAAACATTCAAAAGTAAACAAGTTAATTAATTTGGGTGAATCATAATTCAAAAATTGTTTACAAACTACAATGTTACCGGTACTGACTCGTTATGAAAAGAAAAGAGTAACAAATGAAATGCAAAACAGATCTTACATATGTATCGATGCATTTTGTTCATGTGCGTAATAACAATAACGAATACATTATAAGACCCATTAACCCGTAGTAATTTAGACATCTTGGTTAATACAATCTTTGGAAAGTATGATCAGTAAAAAACGGCCAAATTATTGCACGATTAAAATTATCTATTCTATAATATAATGGTTTTATTACACTTTGACACTACAAACATTTATTAACATACTATGCAGATTTGCATTGAGTCATTGAGTTGTAGTATTGTCATGCCTTGAGCATCCTGCATGTATCAAACCACAGAAATAGTTTATTGTTATGTCAAGATATATTAGATAGGTAAATAATTATTGTCCATGTATAACTGCATGTATGTTTATCGCAGTTAGCACTTAGCACACAGTCAATTCATCAATTCTGTCGACTACGACACACTACAGACACGAGAGAAAACATGTTTGTCTTTCTTTGTTTTGTGAGTGAAAGGTTTTTATGGGTTTGGTTTTAGAGTAATCATAATATTTATAATGGTACTAACTGATAAGTCAATTACAGAGTCTATTTGTATCATAATATGTGTACTGTACATTCTCCTGTTTTTTCAGTATCGTACTAAGCTATAAAAAATACATGAAATGAATTTGTTAGTAATATGAATACATAATAATATAGTCTTACTAATAATAATAATATATAGTAAGTAGTAAATCTAATACGTAAAATAATTATTTGTTTATGTTATTATTTATTACAACTAGCAATTTGTTTAATAGCTACATGATTCCATGTATATATTTGTTACCGATGCAGAAATCGATAACGTAAACCCTTCAAAAATTCAATCAACATGATGAAAGTGTAGTACGAAGGGCATTAATATTATCGTAAAATCCGACGAATTGGATCACAACGATGACAAGGAAAGTGACAGGAAACATTCAGAAGACACACTATAGGAAGTAAGTGATGAAGCAGGTTTGAGTAATTGAAAAATCGGAGTGACTTCATTTTTGGGAGAATTGTGAAGAATGGCAACAAAGATTATCAGGTCACCAAGTAATTGGACGAATCGCTACGCAAAAAATAAACAAAAATCAAAATATTCAAAAAAGGGTTTATCAAGAATGATATTGATATTGATATTGGAACTTATTCAACTTGTCATGCACTAAATACGACATTTATAGCAGTTTCAAGTACATAATTCAAACTGAAATAAACGCTCTTTATAATTATAAGATCGAGCACAAAACTCAATGACATAATTCTGATCGAACACGCGGTAACAAGTACGTAGTCACCGAAAAGGCAAATGCTCAAATTATGTTAGCAAAATTAATCAAAGAAAAAAGTATCCCAACTCAACACGCTCCTTAAATAATCCATTTCGGTTAATACACACACAAAAATTAAACAAGAGGTTAGAGTTAGATACATATACAAAAGCCACTCTTCTATGCTTTCAAACACAATACCTGTTGCAAATAGCTTTTTGTAATTGTGTCTTTCCTTCAATAAATCAACCTGTAAAGACGAAAAACCGAAAAATTCACAAAATAACTGTACGTCATTTTTTACAAGGAAAATCTAAGACTAATTTCTAAGTGTTTTCACATTTGTACATGTCCTGCAAAATAATACAAGCCGAGTTCTTATTAGTAGATTCAATTCACGAACTCATTACTACTTCTACACATTCTACATATATTTGTCAATGTAAATATTAAATATTCGAAGTACATATTACGGTATCACCTACATATTGAATATAACATGAACTCTTGGTTTGGTACATAGAATTACACATTTTCTCCATTTTCATATGTACATTTATTTCACAGATTCATTTCTCATGAATACTGTATCATGAATAACTACCAGACCTGCTTTAACTTTAGTAATATAAGATGCTCTGATTCTGATTGAGACATTATGATAATACTATTTTTAGGTGTAATTTGTTGAATACATTTTGTCTTGTGATTGTGATCTTGTTTCAGTTCCTAAACTAATTTGTATTTAATTTACTCATTTGAGTCACCACACTGAATGTTGAGTTTAGATAAAATGTGTGAATGTTCAAAAGTCCTATAATATAATATGATAAAATGTACACTGTATTTTTAAATCTGTTATTATAAATTCCATTTGTAATGGTTGACATGTACAAGTCTATACCTACTCAGCCTACTCTTATTAATGTGTATGCATAACACGAACTAAATTGATATACACCTGTTTTCATTTTCATTTGCTATTATTATTGGCATTGACAATGATTTGGCTTACTCTTTTCTCTCGTCTTCATCTAATGGTGTCTCCCATTTGAAGTGAACATCAGGAGTGAAGTTTATAATTTGAACATGGACTGCCTGAAATTTCTCATTTTTAGGTGGTATGGTACACAATCTGTAGGTTACTTCGTCTCCCTCTTTTGGAACGTACTCGCCATCGATGCTATTTAATTTGTAGTAAAAAAGTATTTTAATTGAGCAAATGATACCGTTTAAAAATGTTATGATTTTCTGTCTATATGTATTATACGTATGCGGTCAGTGTACATACTCTGAAATATGAAGAAAAATGTCATCTCCGCCCCTGTCGCTAGTTATGAATCCATGACCTTTGCTTCGGCTAAAGTGCTTTATTTTTCCTTTGTCAACTGGGTTTTCCATAGCACGATTATATCTGTAAATAGAAAATATATTCATCATAATAATTTACGGAGAAATAAAGTTTTAGTTTTAATTTAATGTAATTAATGCAAAGTAACTAACTGGCTTGATGAGCGTGTTCTCTTTGTGATAATTGGACTGGGTACAAGATGACCAAAGGTTGACCCAGGAGAGCAGTTAGTAAGCAGAGGACTTGAGCATGGCGTTGTTTTTCCTTGTCGGATGGGGATTGTGACTGGTTCAGTAACCAAAGGTTTCGGTTCACCCAAATTAAGCTTTGGTATTACAGCGTTAGGACAAAGTGAAGGTTGTGAATCAGATGGTTCCATATTCAGCGTTTTACGATTTGCTTCGATATCCATTTTGTAAACTGATCAAACAAGTAGCTGTCCCGAATCTAAAGGAAAACAAATATGTTCAATTATTGTACAATAATTAAATGATTAGAATCAGACATTATTACCAGACTATACTTACAAGTAAAATAAAATAATCCTATAACATGATATGCATGTGACAAAATATATTAAGAAGTTCACGAACAAATACAAAATTATCTACATGTATTTTACGCAGAGATCTTTGCTTTTAGCTTTACACATTTTATGTGACCTAATGATTAGATTGAGACTGTTTTGAGTATAACGGTCAACGGTGCAAATAAGAAATAACATCGTAAAAAACAGTTTGACCACTTATGACTTAAAAATGATAAAGATCAATGCAATAAGTATTTTCACAATCGGTATCAGTAACTATTATACTTTTGTGGCTGTTTACAGGTTAAAAATTACTTTGTACATACTAAAATATTACATGTATACATACGTTGTACGTACAAAAAAGTAAATTCACATAAACTCACATAAAAATGTACTTTTTTAACTTTTCGGCTGGACAAAGATGATTATTCTTAACACTTAAAGCCGCTGCTGGTGGCTGGGCTGTTGAACACTGAACGGTATTTTTCAGCTTTAATTTACGCCTTCATTTAATTAGTGGAGATTAAGATCGAGTACTCAATGAATAATAAAAATTGAGCCTTTTAATATTTAAATTTCAAAACACTCATAGCCAAATATTTTTGGCCAGGTGTTAAGCCTTATGTGGGTTAATTTTAAGTCCCAGAGACCAGAAGAATCGTTCTCCCACACAACGTTCTGTGCGTTTTCTGAATTTGTGCGTAATTGTTTGTTACGAATTGCCAACTATGTGTTTACTATTTCACCACCACACTATTAATACAATCAATACAATGTGCTGCTACTCTGTCAGCGTATAAAAACTGCATTGAAGAAACACATAAATAAAATTTAATTCGCTGAAGAGAAATGTGCTCGCCTTGAAATATTGCTGGCGCCGTATCGCTCATGACTCAAACCCGCCCTACTTAAATCTTTGCAGAATTCGGTGTTCCGAATCAGAATCAAAATTAAAATAAATTATCAGTTTTAATAATTATTATTCAAAATCATGGTTGATAGATTGCGATTTAATGTTGGCAGCTAATAGGACTTGCGTATCTCTGATTAATTGTCGACTAAAATCGGGTGGTTAAAAATTAATGTGTAAAGAAAGAATCCGTAATCTGTTTATGATTACAACTTAACAATGTGTCAGTGTTTGTGTCATCGTCATCTATTCGATTAATGTTTAATTGGCCACATCCTGTCACCTACCTGTCAGATTTGTTCGTTGTGATAAAAGAATTGGTAGTAGTCAGTTACTGACTAACTCATCCCTATTAAAAATTGATTCCAAAATGGTGTGGACGAGTACTCATGATTTTGTTTTGTTGGGCGTTGACTCCCTATTGGTGGGTTTCATGTACGCTCTGTTTCGAAGAAGAGACCAGATAATAAAAAATATTGTGGTAAGAATACAAAAAATAGATTTACAGTTGTATATAAACAATTGGTTGACATAATATAGACAGAGGCTTATTTGTTAATTTATTATTGATGACATTTGTTGTAATTGATTTTTAGGAAGCGCCGGCAGTTACAGTCGGAACAGATCTTACAGATATTCTGGGGAAGACGTCTGAAAATATACTCCCATACGTATCGATCCGTGGAAGAGTTCAAGATTTAGGACAAAGTATCGAAAGTTCTGCCGGATTGAAGGGTGTTTTGCAAGTGGTAACATTAAATGTAAGACTGAAAATTATTTTCCGTATTCATAGTTCGGTCAGTTGGGATTGGGAATTGGGAGGATAAAAATTAATGTTATATGCGGCTAAATCTTTTTTCAACTTAATTTCAAATATGCATTCGATTTTTATTGTAGGAGCACAGCTATAGGCGCCACGCGTTTGGGCATTGGTAAGGAAAATATTTGTTCTTAAACATGTAGTACATTTGCAAATTGTAACACAAACAAACTTACCAAACTTATTGTTAGCACGTTGATTCATTTTGATATACGCCACGTGTAAGTCCTTGTCTCCTTGTACTGAAGCTGAATGTTTTTCATGTAATTCTCAGGGGTGACACAGTCAGGACGATACATCAGGCCCAAAATTCGGTTCCATTTGCCTTAAAGAGTCTCTCACCGGATCAAGGTGCAATAGTGGAAGTTGAAAACCCATTTGATGCTGCGTCCGACAATCTTTTACTGACTGTATCTACAAATTTTTCACCATCCAATGCAACAGCTGTGTCCACTGTTGTGGGATTTTTTACCGGTGTATCTGTGAAAGGAATCGAAAAGACAGAAGAATTTCTCCCAGTTGATACCATAATCACTGGAATCGGGCAAATTGTCAAAGACTCTAGTGGAAGACTTAAACTAATTCAACCCCGTGATGATGGCAAATACCCTTATATCTTGAGCACACTGCCTGTTGAATGTAGGACACATATCCTACCAATTCTTATTTATTTATTTATTTAAATTAATGATTTATGTTTTTACGATAGAATACTTTCGAAAACTATAATGCCGTGTTTTATTATTTTTCAGCAATCGTCAAAAAGTTAGAAAGTGGTAACACATGGCTTAAATTCACAACGTTTGTTTTTGCAACTATTGGAATCATTATTGCAGCTCGCCGTTTTCATGGATGGTTGAAAGTACGTCAAGTCAAAAAGATGAGGGAAAAAATTTTGAAACAAAGGACGAAAGTTGACTTGCAAAATTTAACTGATGCTCAGATTTGTACGGTATGTCTGACAAATCCAAGAGAAGTTATTCTACTGAATTGTGGTCATGTTTGCTGTTGTGCGGATTGTTGCACTAAATTGAACCAGAAGTGCCCCATTTGTAGAGAAAATATTGTAGGCACACATGCTGCCTATCTTGTATGAAAAATAAGTTTAACCTCAAATTATATTATACTTATTATGCGTGAACACAATGCAATTATAGTTTAATACAATTAACGCCACGCACGGTTAGTCAAGTCACTTCACTTGCACATAGATTTCTTTCGGATCAGTAGACTTAAAATGTTATTTAGTAGAAGTAGAAAGTTTGCTCAAAAAGTGAACTTACTGATACTGTACTCGTGATTACTTCCCATTAATCATTTTACTTGGGCTTTCTGACTGTATATTGTGCTTCCAATGTATTTAATAAAATCGAACCGAATACTCTTGTTGTATTTTACCCTGACCTAGTTTCATATCCCCCAAGAAGAAGAAACCATCTTTCATTGTAACTTTCCACTAAACGTGGCAGTTTTCTAGTTTGTACCATCAGTCATTATATTAACTATAATATTTGTATATTTGCTGTAATGCGGTGAAATATTTTATAATAATAATTTTGAATTTATGATTGAAGTGCATAACAAAATGCATGATATTTTAGGTTTTTAAATGCATGCGATATATTTAACAATATTCTTTTAAGTACATAATATGTCCAAAATGCTTGATATAAATATACAATTTGTTTTAAATGTGGCATTTCAAATGTCATCATCGTCATTATTGAATTAACATTGCACTCGGTATTTTCACGTAACCGCCTAATTTTTACTGGTGACTGGGCTGTATCTGTCTGCTATGTCTCGACTTCGTCTCGTGACAAAGTTGCGAAACCCAGTGCTTCACGTATTTACGTCCCACGTCAGATAGCCCGTTGTTGATTGAAATGGCGTTTTCCGGAAATGTGTTTTCCGGGTTGTTTCTAATGTACGCAACATAAGCTGTAAAGGACAAAGAATTTTATAAATTAGTTTTATTTTAGGAGTTATTATTTAAGATGTACTTTAAAAGTTTTTCTAATAATGAAAGCAGGCATTTGTAATGCATTCTTTATTTATAGTATAATATTATACGATAGTATATGTATTGCGGGCATACCATATAAAACCAAAAGTTTTTCACTGTCCAAAGCTGGTTTAGAGCCCTTTCTGCCTGAAAGTGTACACTCAAGCAGCTCTTGTTCGCAAAATATGGTTTTGATCAGCTTGTTGAGTCCTATATTTGCTTTTTTGTTGTTGCTTGTGTTTTCAGGGTCGATATCTTTCTTCCAAAAATGAAGAATGTTGGTCCAATCGGCGTACTTAATTCGCCAAACAACCTGGCGAGAATTTCCTTCTCCTTTCACCTGAAAAAATATAAAGGTTGAATTATGTAGGTTCATTTTTCATGTAAAGAAATGCATACCTAATTATTATAACATTAGACATAGACATAAGCTATATGCATACTTCGCATACTTCATCATACTTTGTCGGCACATAAAACTTTAAGCCTGGCTAAATGCAGTATTAGAGTTACTTAGATTAGAGTATGTCTAAGGTCTTACAACGTCAATGGAAGGTTGTTCTGGTGGTCCCATTGATTGCCCGGTAGAGATTCGCCTGATCGGTGTAGGTGAAATTGTTGCGGGTGGAATGTTATTGGGAAAACATAAACGTGAAGGACCAGGTTCAGAGAAGGGCGGAATATTGCTGAAATTAACATGAGCAGCGTTACCAGTGGAAGGATTATTGAATCTGTCAGTGGGAAATAAGTATCCGGAGGGGTTATTTGCAGGCGAAGTTGTAACGAAAGGAAACGGTTTCTGCATTTCCGATGTAGTTGCTTCTGTACCAACAGTGGGTCCATTAAAAGACATGTTCACCTGAGACGCCTGAGGAATACCTGTTCCATTTGCATCCAGGGAGCTGAAAGATCCTTGAGGTTGCCACAAACATTTTGCCAGCAAACGATCAGGATTTTCTGGACCAAATATTTTATTCCACAACGGCTGTATTTGGTTCATGAACGCCAATACATTGTCGATCACACTTTGTGGTGCTCCTATGTTCACAAACAATAATGTTTACAAAAAGTATTTAGGTACATAATTTTTTCCTATTTTGTTAGGAGAATTGTTTGTTGGATCATGCATAAACAATAAAAATTGATTCACTAACTAGTTAAATTATTCGACACGTGTTGCATTTCCGAAGACAGAAATGTAAGCAAAAATATGACAAGTAGTCGATTCAAGGAGTCTTCATTTACTACGTCTTCAGACACATCTGCGTCTGTTAGTAAATCGTTCATGGGAGGACTAGGACCACCGCGGTAAGTGTTGGTGACGCCATTGGTTGTCGATGTATTCGTGTTTCGAAGACCATCAATGATGCCACCCATATTCACTTGCAATGTTTCCACTGGAATATTAACCTCGTCAATACTAGGGGTGGGTACATTAACCTGTTGTCTTTTCTGTCTTTTGACCTGCTTCCCATTCGGATCATTTATATGTCGCTTACATGGCCTAGTAATAGGGTAATGGGGAATTAAAAGTATATTGTGTGAATTTTAAAGGGACCCCATATTATTTTCCAAAATGAGTGTGTGCATGTGGGAAATTGTTAACTTACGGATTCAAGTTCTTAGATTCTTGATGAATAGTCTGAGAAGAATCAGATCCGAAATTGTTACTTGATTCCGTTCTAGTTCCAGCTGAGGAAGATTGTTTCAAGTAATCTTGAAGATCCACATGCGTAGTTAAAGAGCTACTTGGACTGGGTGATGGATATGGCGATTGAGGAAAAGGTGAAGGAGGACACGGGGATTGAGATTCCTCCGTGACCGTAAGAAATGAGTGCATTCCAGGAGATTGTGGTACACCCCTTCCACTAAGCTCATTATTATCTGGAGCTGTAAGTCGTCTCTGTCGCATTCTGTTTTCATATCCATTTCCCCTGGAGGAGTGGCCGGCCGATTCATTTTCAGGCTGAACACCAATAGCAGGGGGAGGTAACTCAGTTCTCGATGTAGAGAACGGTGAAAAAGCCATATCTCTTCTCCTGTAATAAACGATTTGTTTTAATTAAACAAAACTTATGTGTATAACTTCTACAACATGATAATTACCAATTCTACCTTACTCTACAAATCATTCAAGTCTGAATGTCATTAAATAATTTAATTAGACATTTCCACTTAGGTATTATTTATATACCCAATGGCATCACTTGCACTTGACAGAAAGTATAATATAAGCATATAAATACTACGTAATTCATACACATACACATATTTGTGAATGACATTTTTACCTTAAGAAAATGGGATGCTTAAAGATATTTTATATGTGATAGGTATTATTCATTTTCAGCTACAGCTAACTAGTTCAACTAGTTCAGACAATCATTCTTCAGACAAGTATGATTTAGATTTTTGATGCAATAACTACAACACGTCATTTTAAGTGTATAAATCAAAACAAGCCTCATAAAATTAAATAATTACAATTTTTATAAGATCATTAATTCCCCCATCTACAAACTATCCTCTATAAACATCAAAAAAATTATTTCGTCCATTTGTCCCGAATTTCTACAAAGTGCATACAAAATTTCGATGTTTTCGTTGATTTACTCATACTATTTCACTACCATTACTCATGTAACAAGCATAATTTATGTACAATGTGCATACATTTGTAAGTATATGAAAATTACAGGCTTCTTGAGTTTGTCTACCTATTATTAATGTGCAGGTTTGTTATTAATTCAGTGTTTAATAGATTTTGACTTGTGAATGAACAAAATTATTACATGAGATGTACCTATGTAGTGTGTATAATTATAAGTAAGTATAGTAGGTCCTAAAACAGAAACGCGTACCTGTTGGATGTATCCAGTGAATCAACAGCTAAAAGAGCGAAGTTCTACTATTCCTACTAACTACACAGCAAAATCTATCTACAATCTAACAACTTAAAAAATCACTATGAAAATCACTAGTACTTCCAACACAAACTGTAACATAAAATAAATCTACGTTAAATTTAATTAGGAACTTTTCACATTTTTGATCTAAGCTGCCTAAAATTAGACAGATAATGAAGTTTAAAAAGCCAAAAATCAGTCAGTCGGCTATGCGGCTGATCCTGACTGACTGACGATTACAATTCTATGAGGATTGGATCAGCAAACACTGCTTGAATTTGTACACGTAAAGACGTAAACATCAAAGCTCTATATGTGTTGTGTATAACGTACATACAACCTTGTATGTATTTGTTACTCATGATCATGGTTACATACATACAGTTGAAAAACAAATCTCTATGTATGCAACACAACTGAATAATCTAACCCATCCTATGGCATACTACAAGATCTACAGTTTTCTTTTAAGCTGTTACTTTCATACTGCAGAATTATTATTTGTTTCTGCGTATGGTACAGGTGCCACCATTTCTTACAAGTTGCTCATCACGTATATACAGCAAAGGGTTGTCTAATAGTATATTCTTCGTTAATTCATGCTTAGGTAGGAGTGGTGTAAGTACATACAACCACCCACCCACACCTACAACACAAAACCTTTTATATAAATCTCTGTACATCTAACCAAGTTACATGAAATCGTAAGTGTATTACAATAGTTGATGAGGTGAAAGAGAATTCTACATAAATGTCCAACCTTCCCAGGATATTTTACATGCATTGAAATGTTTCTGTATAGATCTGTACATACAGAAACTTCGTATTAGTTCGTCTGTATAACCAGGGCACACGTATAACTGACTCTACTGCTACAGAATGCTGCTGCGAAGAAATTCCCTACACCTTCCTATGCACTGCATCCACCAAGAACATTCTATTCCTCTCCTACATTTAATGAAGAAGAATCCTTTACATGAAATCCTTTACTTGCAGGTGCAGAGTGTGACTCAACTTTGTGGGGAATAATTCGTGTGGATTCGTGTGTTCTGTTACTGTGTAAAAGCAAATGTAATTCTTCATGTACAGGGTGTGTAACAAAGTAGCAATAGCAATACAAAATGGCTCTTTTATATTCTTGCTGCTTCATATCTACAAACTCAGAGTAGGATAAAAAAACTAGTGTATTTCTAGTATATTGCAAAAATATTGAGTTGACACATTTTCATATTGTTGAATTTGTCCTGACAGGACTTTTTAAGGCAAAATAAAGAAGTCAGAGTCAATCATATTATGGCATAGTTAAGGTGTTTGTTATTTTGTTCGCGTTTAATTTACCCTGTATGTACATTGCCTCTACATGAATTTTCAGATTGTCCCTGTCAGTATTCGCATTTGCAAAGCATAGAAAAATTTGCAACATGTTAGCTAATCCATGGTAGGGTGGACTCCCTCCACCAAGCTCTTCTCTATTCTCTGCCTTATCTTTCTCCTGTAATTATCTGTCCTTTTTGGCTTGTGTTTGAGTTAAATAAAAGAATGTTTTGTGAGACGAATGTTTGTACCATATCGTTAAATTGTGTTTATGTCCAGCCAAACCACAACAACTGAACTGTACAAATTGTTTTCAAATATTAAGTTATTATGATTACAATCACGAGAAGTTCTTCGTTCTCATGATCCTACAGAAGGGTAGTCAACAATATTACAGATAGATATGTAAAAAATCATATCAACGCTTATCATACCATATTTTCACAATACTGACAATTATACCGGAGGGGCTTAAGGGCTTAAGTCGTTTAACAGTTAAAACTAATCTTATTCTTCATGCTTTACTTTCTTGCACATAATATTATGGTCATACCTTTTATTTGCCTAAGCAGTGTGCGTATAGTTTCCATCTTGTTGTTTTTATCTATATAACATGCAATGCAAATACTATACTATATATATAAGTAGTTTAAGTAGAATACCTAAGTATTAAGTACATTATAAGTAAGTGTTGCATATTACCATTACTAGTAAATTATTTAGCATACGAATCAGCGTAATTCCTACAATTTCCTACTACGCACGTCAAACAGATCAAACACGATCCTTATGTAAATATGAATTTTATCTGTATGAATATCAAAAAAGTTTCATTGTAATGCATGGTAAAAAGAAATCAATCAAATAGCCAATAACTATTATATCGCTTATCGATCTTATTAAAATTAGGTTTATATTTAGGTATTCAAGTAATCTCGTCTAATGTCATTCATTTACTTAATTCGATAAAATAAAATGAAAAAACTCTCATTCTTATTCCCAGTTCTTTCATAATCTTATTACAATTTACGAAGGTTAACAGAGATATGACAATTCACAATAATAATAATAAATCGTTTTTAGTTAGAATGTCAAAACTTTCTCCATTGCAGATAGCACCAGCCACTTTTTGTATTGAAATTATTGCCATTTTGTGAAATTGTACAAAGGAAATGTAAACATTAAATACAACAAGATATTTGTAAATTAATAACACTAGATGTTATACTCCAATTTGATCTTCCCTTTTATTGCAAAATTGTTTATTGCAAATCTGTCTTCCTCTCCCAAACATTTCCTGGTCGAGGAACTGATTGCTTGGTTAAAAGCGGAACTTATTCTTAAGGAGACTTCGGGACTAATTTAACTAATCTATTACTCTCACTGACAGATTGAAATTATGAACTTGTATTTTTGCATAAGCTTGTATTTACGCAGTTCATTCATTATTACATACCTATGTATAGTTTTAAAGTGCTACTGTTGTACTACTGTTGTATAAACTATTGTATGGTGTGTATGAACCATTTCTTTACTCTGTAGTTAGTGTAGTATCTTTTCAATATCAACGGAAACAATCAAATTTTACAAATATGAAATTATTATTATTATTACCATTATCCATAAACCCAAGGAGAAAACTAGAAAATAGTAATTTACATAAAATAAGGAAGATGAGGATTTACAAGGTCTTTTACAGAGATCATGTTTTTAGCACGTTGAGACAGTTTATATATTTGACTTTGATTAGATAAGTTGTATTTGAATCAACAAAGTATGAATCTGGAAATATATTTTAAAAGTTAATAACAAATTGACATTTAAAAAAAATGCCCTTCCCCCACTGCGGAACATTAGATACGCCCTTGGCTCACAGTAATAATTTATAAAATATTATTAACTAAATGAAAATGTTACTCACCATGTTTCTTATAATGGCATTTGTTTATCCAATCATGGATGTAGTAATATTTCCTGTCTGTTTCAAATCCAAAATTTGAGTCCATCTTGACAAGGTTTAACAGTTTATTCTTATGATGAGGCTTTCCAAAATCTTCGATAATTTCTACCGCTTTCTTTCCTTAGATTGACAAAAAGATTAAAAAAATACTTATTTTTATGTGAGCACAAAGTATCAAATTAAAAGTACAATGATACGATATAGTTGACAGTTACTTCACTTATTGCATATTATTTTTGATCAAAATTTTCTACATACTGAATAATATTCTGGAATGTTCAATTCAAAAGATTAATTTTTGGTTGAATTGAATGGCATGATGTGTCGATGTGTCTCAAAATCTCAACACATTGTAATCATGTAATCTATGATCGAATCTTTAGAAATACTACCCAATGGAACACTATAATATTTCATGTAAATTCCTTAATATTGACTGATTATTGATACAACCATTTTTTGAATGAACACTTCCATGAAATTAATATAATTTCATTGCTAAATAATTTCTCTGGCATAAATAATCTTCTTCTGTGTTTAGTAGCTTCTTACAACTAACTGTTTTAATTTTCCCATTTCATTGCATTTTAAATATTATAACTTTGTGTATTTAAATTGAAACGTCTGAATAGAATCATTAACTTGAAACATTGGAACAATATTGAAAGAAATAATATTTTATTAAAAAATTTATGATTTACTGATGCAATCGTATAGTAGTGAATAGTGAATGCATTTACGCCTTCAATAATTCACCTCCCTATTTTATAATAATATTTTCAAACTCAGCTCATTGACACTTTTAAACGTATTTTCTGAATTACTTAAACAGAAAAGAACCGAAATTTAATTTTTAATTTTCCCTTTCTTGTGTATAATGAAGTTTGTGGTACTATACTAATTGATTTAAATTTACATAGAGCATCGTTGAATCTCTTAGAAATATTTTATTTTCCTCGTTATAACAGAATTTTTGCCTCCCTTATTGCATCTTTTTGGAATTTTAATAACAAAATTTCACATTCACTAACCACTCTATGTACTTTACTTAATAAGCAGTTAAAAATCGAAATTTGGCATCGCAAAAAATGGTATCTTCATCAGAAAACAGGACAATAATTATTTACATTTCATAACACCATGACACATTTTGAAGGGCGTATCTAAGTATGGCTCACCGGGCTAGGGCCCCCTCCAGATTGCGGAAAAAAGGGGTTTATTTGGCTTTAATTTTGTCATTTTTGACCTGTTAGCCCCCCCCCCCTCCCAGACGACTTGAGCCTCTCCATTACAAAATCCCTAAGCTAAGCCCTTGCACACTTTCAAAGGTGTAACGAGGATTGAAATCTGGGGATGGCTTCAGTGGTTTGGACCGTCGGCGAATCTGGGGGAGGCACTGCCCCGTCGTGCTCTAACGTAGATATGTTCCTGTTCCTGCACATTTTGCTCAACATAACATAGTTGTTATCCTTTTCAAATCACAGAATCATTATAATAATATTGTGCTTATTATCTGATTTTATTTTATTTTAACAATTTGAGGATTGAAAATAATTACCTTTAATTATATATGTAGTATCACTAATTTAAAATTTGCAATTTTTCACTAATTCATCTCATTAGAATTGAATTTATCATTTAGCGCATCTTAAGCAATTAATTCTCATTGTTTACAACCGTGGCCTTCATTGTGTAATTTGTGTCAATAATAAAATAATTTTTTATGCATTGATTTTACTTGCACCTAATGTTCTGTATAACATTTTAATATCTAATTACGATTTAGTTCTAAACGACGCAACGAGGAAAAATAAATTCTTAAATAGAGGACTTTCTGAATGTACCCTAGTAGAAACAAAAACCTCACAATACATTGGTAAGATAGCAGGCCTCCCTTGGACTATCTATGTATTTATGATTGTGATTCTACTAGGGTACATTCAGAAAGTCCTCTATAGGTAAGTAAATTGAGGGGCGAAATAAAAATATTGTGTGAATTCCTTATAGAAAAATATAAATTAATTGACATTATGACATTCAACAATTTATATTTTATTATGTCCGTCTTATCCGTAAATGCATTTTGCAAGAATTATATTTACTGTTAGTCCATATAACATGTTGAAGTAGAAATTAGGTATGTAATTTTAGGAGTGTACTTACAACGGAGCATGCTGTATTTTAGTCTTCGCTAAACTAGTAATTTTATATTTTTCATATTTCATTCCGTTATTCCAAACGATTATATTATATGGACATTCCAGTTAATAATGAACGTTTTTAGTCAAGTTTAAACATTTCCATTTTACCGAATGCTAGATTTCATACTGTCATTTATTTACTATTAACAAGGGCTTACCTAATCTGCCTAACCCAAAATTCCGAAAAAGGGAGAAACATGCCTTTATTTTAATAATTTTTTGTCTCTTTGTGTGTTTGTGCCTGTCAGTTGCCCTTACTTTCTGGTACGCCTCTGCTCTTTAACAATAATAATTATATGTTGTATTTACTTACTGTGCCAGTTATCCATATTAATTTTTCCCTTTATGTGTGTAATTTCTTCTTGCTAAATAATACAGAGCGCTTAATTATTAACACACTCGACACTAAATTGACTTCGAAACTATTATAATATTATTATAGTTTGTAAGGTCGAATTTATATTTCAAATAGTTTATTCAATTACCTTTAATATGATTTTGACTTCTTTTCTTTACGTTCCGCCGTTCCGTGTTGCATTTTGCATTGACGCAAACAAATAAAGACTGGAATGAGGTCGAACATTTTCCATCTTTGTTATTCATTTTCAACAGATTTATGAAAAGTACGTACATGTCCGATTTGATAACCTCGGGTTGTGAATCCCTCATTTTGATGTCTCGAATTCCTATAATAATATTATAAAATCTTTCATTAACTTGCATTCAGGTGTTAGATAAATGATAAAACGTTTCTTGGAAATCATGATTGTAGTTATGTAGTATGTGCAACTATAAACCTTACTCTACTCGTGTCAATTCTCCCTGAAGCTCCCATTCTTTAACAATATTGTTGATCTCTCCAGGATTTAACGCACTTGCAGTGGCTAAAAGTACCATTGTACCCAGTACCAAACGAACTCTGTAAAGATACAACAAAAGTATTCATTAAAAGTGCCTAATAATTTGACATTTATAAACAAATAGTAAAGCACTTCTCTCGATGAATATTTACATACCTATACCTACTTAGGTACATTTGGCTATGAGTTGGTAAATATTAAATATGTACACTTGCCAATTTAATTCTTCATGATTTTGATTCTTGATAGGCAATGCTCTGTACTTTGTGCCTTGATAGTAATGTTTGTTTTGTCTCTCGTATCCATATCACATTTGACTGACAACGAGTGAAGCTGACCAAGTCATGCCAAGTATGTAGAGATTCTACAGCCAATGTCCAGACCCTTTGCCCTTTCATATATGTACTTTGAGGAGCCATGTGGTTAAGAATGTTAAAATAAATACTAAACAAGTATTTATTTTACTGGTACTACACAAGAGATAGGATATTGACTATAACATTAAGATATGTATGTTTCTAGTGTGTACATATTTTTGTAGCACATATGTGTGACGGTTCCGTGTACTTAATCGTCCACTTCCTTTGCACCATACACATATTACATGAACACATGAGACAAACACGATGTTAACATTACCAAGTATGTAAACCGACTGTTTGTAGAGATTAGTTCAGTTTACATATACAAATCAGTATGGTCCTTTCATACAACTCACAAATTTAATGGTTGTTCTATCCCATATGAATTTTTCTCTTAAAGTACCCTAAGTTTTGCGAGTGTACTCTGTCCTTATATTATGCATTATTTTTTGGCGACTCGAGTTATATACCTGACTTCTCTGTAAAAGTGTAAAGTCTAAAAATGTAAAGTTTCCTTTGTAAACTAAAAATGTTATATCAACGCTTACCCTTTGGTTATTTTCGGTATACGAGTTCAGATGTTCAGATTGTGCTTGTGAGTTCAAGGCATCAGAGACCTTATCAGGCAATTCCACCTTTTAAGAGGAATATTTTTTACTAATTTGTAACCAAAAGTACCTCATTCATATATATACCTATTACCTATAATTGCAATGCTAACGCTATTACTATTACTATAAAGAATTCCTTCAGTACAAAATCAATTTTGGTAATAGTTAACACAGTAAGGATAGGAACCAATGTTTTTTAACATAACAAAGTATTACAGATCTATAAAAAAGGTGACATAAAACGTTTTCCCAAATGAAAGAAAGTGCCTGCGACATAAATTTGTTTTTTATAGATTTGTATATACGCATATACCTCTATATATAGATATTCGCCCTGAGGCTTTAGCTTTAGTACGTTCTGTCATTATGCACTAAACATTACACGTAATATAAAAAATAATATGATGATTTGAATTTGTGAATTAATATGTAGGTTTATTAGCACCTGCCTATTACTATGTATGAAGGAAATTTATTTTTGTTTCATCAGTGCATCTGTACTAGATTTATATAACCTACTTGGTATATATTTTTTCTAGGTACTTACATCTTGCCTTGATAGTAATAGGGTTCTGCTACTAATACGGATGTAGATAAATAAGTATATGCGGATACACAAAAACTAGTGTAGGTGGACTATGGATTTGGTTATAATATTACACACAGCAGATGGTTTCCTATGAATCATGTTATGCTGGTACTACAGTCATCATCAGTCTCACCTTTCTTTTGTGTGCATACGTATGCATAACCCATTGAACTAGCAAATATCATGAACATGACTGTATGAAAAGGAAGCGACTGTATATGGGAAAAACGCTTTGTCATGTGTGCTAAAAAACTTCCTATGCCAAATGAATCACTTTTAACAGACATTTCTTAGATGAATCATAAATCTTTTTATTCCCAAATCGTAAAGAACACTCACTTTTTTACAAGTTGTGTAACTACCACTATTCAACGTGTGAAAAACCAGAAAAACTGCTGATTCTACAATATAAATTACATCTAAATATACAATGCTACATAATAATAATATAAGTATCTATTTCTAGAATATATACAATTCTAAAATATATTATAAACCTAAGTAGCTAGTAATAAAAACATTAGCTAACATACAATAATAAGGTAAAATACCAATAACTTACGATTAGCTTAAGGAACTATAAAAGGGTCTCCGTTTATGTGTCAAAGTATTACATGTACGTGATTGCTAATAATAATTGATACCTGATCTACTTTACACTTTACATACTAGATACGCATAAATAAGTATACCTATACATAAATTATAATGTAACTATTCAATACAGAATAAGAAATGAAAGACTTTATGTGTATTTAAAGAGTACAAAGTACAAACCCATAAAATTCTTAATTTGTATAATATTATGCATTTAAAAATAATTTAATGAACTATTATACTGCAAGTAATCTTTAGTTTGCTTTAAAGTGATTAGTTGCATTTTTTGTAAAATTTGCTCATACACTTTATAATATAGAGACCATAATTACTACCTATTTACTATTTAGTCTTCTCATGTATGTTGTAATAATTAGCAGTACATAATCTGAATACAATAGTATTAAAGTCAGCTTGTAAGTAAAATTAATTCAACCTATACATAGTATATACATATTTTATATATATAAAATCATATTCAACTTGACGAACAAGAGAAGATTCAATAATCATCATGGCTGGAGAAAATTAAACAAAAACGTATCCAGATTTAGTTGAGACATAGTTCAATGATAAAAGAATATTTAAAGGACTGAATTTTCATGTTCGTTTATGGAACGAAAAGGTAAAAATTCGATTCTGTCTGTGTAAGTCACTGCACTGAGAGCAACAATGTAAATTATTATACGATTACGTCATCCTCAAGTGATTACTAATACATGGAATGTATAGGCAATACGTTGAAAGGACGTCGGCTTAAAATAAAGTTGATTCTCTCATCGTCTCTGTTTCATCTGTAGTGAAAATGAAATCATAATATTCCCTGTTTTCGTGCTTATGAATAAATAGTAATTAATGTATCAGACTCTGAGTAGATTAAGACGGATGACACAAACAGGATAGGCCTGACTAGATCATGATTCACTAATGACCATCCTGTTCTGTATCACTTTTTCAAATAACAAACTAAATAATTAACATATTGAAAACAGTTATTTGTGTGTACTAAACATATTTTGCATAAACAGTAAACACTACATATAATTATACTACCTACTACTGTCACTGTCTATAAAGCGTCGCAGAGATGTTGATGTAAATTGTTTTGTTGCTGATAATGACCGAGATTTGCGTTGTTATTTTGTTTATAAGATTTTATATATTGTATAAGTATTCAATGGTAACAGAAATAACATAAATAGTCCAGGTTTCCAGAAATAAATACATACATATAAGGATGGGATAAAATTCCATCCCTACGATGTGTTTTGATACATATTTGGCTTCTTAAAAATTAAAGGCTCTAGAATTTAGTTAGTGTGATGATTGTTAGTTCTGAGATCGTACTACATAATATTAACACTGACGCAATATTATCGAGTGTTTCTTATAGTTAGGCTTCTTTTAGTGATTCATTTGTGCCTTCCTCTTTTCCTTTTGTCTCAACTGGTTGAAGTACTGAGCCAGAGTCTCACGCACAAGCTTTTGTTCTTTCGCTGTAAGAAAATGTGGACTGGCAAGGAAATTGTCTTGAGTCCGTTGGATGTTTGGCATTCTCTTTCGGTCTGCAAGAGTGTCTGTAATGGAAAAAGCAAAATTAAGGATTATAAGAATTGCATGAAGTAAGTAAATAAAAAAGTGAATTTATATGTGTTTTGAAATGACAAAGAAATTTATTGTGAACAAAAAAGGGATTTTACTTACAGTATAAAGCGTTGAGTATTCTTGAGTCGATGGGTTTAAGTGCTCCATTGATGGCAGAATTACTTGATCTGCCTGCAGTGGAAGATAGCTTTACTTGTTTTGGGATGAATAAATCGCACTCCAAAAACGCCAGAGCTGAGTCTTTGATTGTGGTTTTGCTGTAAGCTTTCTCCCAAGCTTGCTGACTCACTTTGAAAGTATTGTCTGGTGACCCAATTTCGACATACTGCAAGATGAAGAAACAATATTCATTAATGAAAATACGTGTTATTAGGATTATTACACGTGTGAATCACTCAACACGTGGTTTAATGGGAAATAAACGTTTCATGCACGAAAACAAGTCATTTAGTGCAAAGCACTTAGTATACGAGTATACAAAAGGATTAATTGAGTAAATAAACGATCAATTACCTCAATATGTGGTAGCACGTTAAGAATTACTCTTAACGAATCTTCCAGAAGATTCAGATGTGGCTCCAATTCAGTTTTTAAGTCCACAAGTTTCAATGAGTGTGATAGTAATTCTTCTACTGGCTTAGTTACCATATTTTTCAATTGTACAGAAGCTAAAGCACAAAAAATGAAAATCCCATTAATTTTTATCCATGAAAATGTAAAATTCACTGTGTAAGCCAAATTTACTTGTAATAATATTTGTAAATGTAGATTTGTCTCACCTTGCTGCATTAAAACTTGAAGAGTCAATAAATATTTCCAAAATTCAATGTTGGACATTGGTTTAGTATTTGACATGTCATTTATTCCATTACAATCATTTTTTCTGAACATTTCATTTGAATTATCAGAATAATATTGTGGTAATGAGTCTTCTTTCTTTATATGTTGAAGTGAGATTAATTCATGGTTAATATCACTTGAAGAACTTGAAGAGACACTTCTTGAGTCATTCAATTGGGCATTGTAATTCATTTGGGTTGTATCCAAATTGTGTTTAACAATTAATTCCTTTTTCGGTTTAAAAAATTTTCCTGATGTAGTTGCTTGTTCCATTTTTATCTCAGTATGGGCTAACAATGAGGATCTCAACAAACTATAATTTATTTTTTGATCTTCCTGTGGAAAACAATCCTGCTCTATTTTGATTTGATTTGTTGCTGCTTCTACCAAACGCATGGGCTCAATCGTAGCAAATGGTTTTCCTTCCGAATTTGTTCCACTTAACTTTCTGAATTTAAGACTTTTCTCAGGAGATTCAATCCCAAAATTCTCACGTCGATCCGCCTTCCTTTTAATATTAGCTCTATGTGGGAGCTTTCCTGGACGTTTGGTACTCGTAATAAATGAATTCTCCATTGGACAAGGATGCATCGCATGTGCTGGCATCACAATACACTGAGTACACATGAAAATATGTTAAAGATATAACGAAATTCTTCAGTGCAATATCAAAATTCACTGCTTGCACTAACGTAATCCGTGTAGAAGTATTTGTGTTGAAAATTTCCGTTAAGATTTTTCTAGTTTTGTAACTTTACAGCTTTATATGCAAAATCCCTTGGTTCAGGTACAAAGATGCAGTATGTTTGAGTAAACGAGTTCACTGAAGTTATAAACGTTACGTTTGCACACGTACAATAGTAGCCTTGTGAGTGAGAATACAGAACACAGAGTTGTATGTCTTACTTAGTCAAAGCTCAATACAGAAATGTGGTTACCCCAACGGTTGAACCAATCTTATACATACATGAAACGAGATGATTTGCGTCATACAAGTCCCTACGTCGCAAACATGACTATCATCATACGCAAAAGTTTATACAAAATAACACCAACAACAAAAAATGTGAATTACTACGAACTCCAAGCAACATAACAACTATACCATTGTAATATTACTAGTAGTGCAATGTAAACGGCATGGTATGGTATAAGGTAACTTGTTATCCGTATACTTGTTCTTGTTACTGTTGATGTCTACTTACTACAAAACCCACATTATACTAGTTACTCCAATGCAATTGAAAAATGATGCAACACACGTATAGGGTTACACATGAAAATACACAGGGAATACCTTCACACGCTACAACAAAAGAGTATACCTATTACATGCATTTTCATACTTACAAAAAGTCTTCTCGTGTACCTTAACAGCTTATTCGATGCCTTAACTTAAAACACACACACATGTCTCTTTTAAACAGAAAAACCCACGTAGTAGTAAAGATACGTTGTAGTCGCAGTTCTGCTTAGAGTTGGTTAACGTGTACCAGCTTAGCTTCAGATGAACAAACGATTTTAGTAGAAACGAAGTGTAGAAATCCCATTATCCGCTAATGTGTGTACGTGTGTACGAGCATGCATAATATTTTGTAGACTACTATAAAGGCTGTATAAATATTAGATGATATTTTATACCAAGTACATGTACGTTTCATGTATTCTGCTGTTATTTGTTAAAGCGCAGTTTACTTTGTTATTGCCAGATATAATATTATTACGTCGAAAGAATCAGTAGTAGTAAGTACATTGTACCTTTGTACCTAAAGCTCTCGGCTCGGCAAGAGAACGTTGTTGCTGTAAACAAATATCCCAATGAATATCGTGTAAGAATCGAATGTTCTTCTATTCCATACGGTCATAGTCATACTCATGTTTTGTTGTGTGAATGTGTACTCGTGTACACTTATATAAATGCACAATCATTCTCTTTGCGTAGTGAGATTCGTGAATGAGTCATAGTCATGCGATACAGACCTGTTTATTATGTTAAATAAAACCCTATTGCTCATACTATCATGCTTCTAAGTATTCGCATGTTGTTGTGCACACATTGCATTGCAAACAGATTTCTCTCTCCTTCTAGCAATTTCGTTCGACAGAGCTTCTCGTGTATTTTGGTGTTAGTCATCTTTATAACTATGCTAAATTGCCTTTGTACTTGACTAACTGCATATGTGTTCACAGAAATCATGCCTTCTGTCATTACTTCACATTTCATACTCACCATCTCTATCAAATTACTCGTTTGTACTTATTAGGAAGGATGCTTTTGCTTTGTGTACTTTGTTGTCTGTATCCTCTGAATTATTCGATTTTATACGGACTACTCTCATTTCTCAATACAGTAGCAAACAAAATATAACCAGAATTCACGCTACTGCGAATAAGGATTTTAAAGAAAACCCTTGTTTGTGGAAATTCAATTTAGTCCGTATTTCTGAATTCATATTACATTCCATATTCCTGATAATTTTAAATTTTAATCTCAGAATGATAATATTTATTAATTAGGTATAGTTTATACAAACAAAACGATCCATCGAACCACCTCATTGCGTAATTTGCTTGTTTAAAAACGGATAATACACCGACCTTTTGTGCCCACGGCTTATTTTGCGGTTAAGTTGTGTAAGAATTGTATTTAGTTCATATTAGTATTATCATGGTAAGGTAATAAATAAATAAATAGGTTGACATGTCATAACGCGCACCATAAAATCATTTGTTAATGTCATTGCATGACATCATTCACATCGCATCATCATTCAAGGTCAACTTGGAAAACAAAACGTTATGTAACCATTCATAATAATACACACGGAGTATAATACAATTGCAATTATGGACACATCGACTGCAATTTATAAAAATATTTCTTGGAATTACCTGGACTTCTAATGACAGTGCACTTTTAATGCACGAAGGTTCAAATCAAAGAAGAATGCAGGTTTTCCAGAGATGCATCCGATAAAATCTTACGACTATAATATTTTACATTTCAAATTTATTATGCACATTTCAAAAGCTCATTGTCTTCCAAAATGGGCTCCTGCAAGGAATCCCTTGAAGGGAAATCCAATAAAGAAAATGAAACGTGACTAATAAATTAGCTACCTGTATCCTATAGGTGTAATTTTCCATAATGCCTACAACATTATGGAAAATTACTCTCGAAAGTGTGGAAATCAAATATTTTATTGAGTAAACAATAAAGTACGAGCAATACGTATGTTTTTAATTACACAACGAAGAAGCCATGTACATGTGCATGTATAAAGGAAAACAAACGTCGTAATTCGTTAGGCAAGGTATTTGGACACAAACATACATCGATGGAGTGTCCTTGACTCCAGCAGGCTTCATCCAACACGTAGAAACAAGAAAAGTCGCACGTAGCTTTCCAACGTGCTTAACTTGCGATTTTGTGTAGTTAATTTATTGATCGTTCGTGGTTAACTCTTCAGTAAAAATAGATTAATATGTATGGGTAGAAATATTATATACGTATAACTCTAATAAGTTAATGATGACTTTCCATTGTGTAAATCTTAATATTTTCCGAGTCAAGTTGCAATTTGCAGTCTCTGCAGTCTGACTCACTCGGGTGACATGATCTATGACACATGAATCCCATGACACATAATTATAACTACTTATTTTGGAAGTCTGAGTATGATCTGCTTTATACTAATATTTTTCAAAAATTCCTTATGTTGTAACTGTACCGTACTAAAGTTATTACATGTGTGTTTAAATCCTACTCTTTGTACACAAACATTATTTGCATTTAATGACTCTCTGTACTTTGCCATTACATACTTAATAATAAGTAATCTTAATGTTCGTTTCCATTCCACTGCCTTGTGTCGCGCCTTCAATGTCAAGAGGGATTTTATGTTGAACCTGCGGATGAGATCACAAAATCTACAGTGCATTGATGGAAATAAAATAGGCCACACGTGATGGATGATTTGCCATTATGAATTAGATACAACAAAAGTCATCATTATGTTATCTCACGTCTTATCCTCTGGACACTAAATTAAAACCAATTATTTATGGCGTGCATTGTAGTATTATCAGTCAGTATCAGTAGTATTAGCGTTTCATCTCATTATTGAACGTGTCGAGTGTTATTTCCTATAGCCATATTATAAGCACATAAAATGGAAAACAAAACGTTATGTAACCATTCATAATAATACACACGGAGTATAATACAATTGCAATTATGGACACATCGACTGCAATTTATAAAAATATTTCTTGGAATTACCTGGACTTCTATCAATTATTTATGGCGTGCATTGTAGTATTATCAGTCAGTATCAGTAGTATTAGCGTTTCATCTCATTATTGAACGTGTCGAGTGTTATTTCCTATAGCCATATTATAAGCACATAAAAGCACACAAGAATAATAAATGTCATGCAATATTCATGTTTTAATTTGTAGAGTAATATGATCGGTATTGAGTATTCATTACACATACTACATTACATTTGTAGTAACTACACCACAACAGCCCGACACAGAGGAGTGAACTAACAGAGTATCTGCGTCATTGGAAATGATATGCCTAATCCTATAGGAATTCAAAAACACACCAGAGTAAACAAAGTAATTGTATTTAATGTCATGCAAATGTTCGTGGAAAAAGACCTTTAGCCCCACACATGAGCAACACATAAGTAGTCAGTCACCGCACACATGTACAAGAAACAAAAGGCATTTTGTTAGAATATTGCACATAAGTTGACTTAGGTATGTGCATAATATTTTGTGCATACCAGGTACTTCACATGCAATAGCTATCTGTATGTAGTATAGTCCCAGGATTACTAGGATTGACTTTGCCAGCAAGGATTCGTATATAACAATCTTTGCATTGCAGATAAAGATACCTAAGTAGTTCAATAGTCTGTAGTATGCATGGTGGTATGATATTAACACGTGAATACATGGGTAATGGATGCATTCGTATTTAACTAAGGTAATCTAGTTTCTACTGGAAGAATCGAGCATTGCCATTATCACTCCGACTCTCCTGTCGAAATGGTGGGCTGTAAAATAAAATATTTCGTGTAAACCAGTATGTACCTGCTTATTCCTGAATTTGCACTGCGTACTACTACTACGATTGTAGTTTTAAGTGGAGCTTTTAGGGATTCACACTTGAACAAAAGAAAACAGTATTATGTACAATAACATGAACATAGTATAGTAAAGAAAGGCTGCCTACCTACAAGACAAATTAATACGCTAGTAAACTCCACCTTGTGTATATGATATTTCATAAATGTTCATATAGAGGTAAATCTACAGAAGTATGCACTATGTACAGGTAACATGTAACTACAACGTCAATCTTACAAACAGCCATGAATTCCAAAGGGAATAGGTACTTTATAGGTACATTGTAATCTGAAATGGTTAAGTGGGATAAGTTTGTCAGGTAAATGTTCCAAAGGTGAATGAAACCAAACGTTTAAGGCAAACTGACACGTTGTTCCAACGTTAGAATTCAGTGAGGGATGGATGCATGGAGTGAGCATATAGAGATAAACCAACTTTACACTTTTCACATACACTTGTGTGAACATAAATACATATCCTTATGTGAGTGTATTGACATAATCTATATGAAGGAAAATCTGAAGGGTAGATATTTTACTAGAAGTATACATAATACATAAAAATGTGTAGCATAACATTCAGAAACGAAGTATGCAGTTCAATGTGGTGTACACCAGATTGGTATGGTCTATTTTGTAAATTCATTCATGCATCCTTAACTGAACATAAGGAAAGATAGATTTGTGTACGTCACTTACGAGACGCAGACGACCCACACATTACCTTCACTACTGATGCAACGTAAACGAAAATCCCATCCTTTCTTTTGGTACTTACCCATTTTCTACTTGCTGTTCGCGTACCATTTCATATTTTATCAGAGTACATATTTGCTCAGCATCCCTGAATGAAGTTATTTAATACGCCTATTAAATTACTAACGCTACTAATTGTAACTACTACCACGAAATGTTTACACACAAACACAACATACTGCTAGAGCTCCGCCATAAGTAACCCACATTTTTATATAGGAACATTCTAATTTCCACATCATATAAAACTATACTCATCCCAATTTTCTCACAGTACATTTCCATTCTTCCATTAGGTACTTCAGCTTTAGTCGCTGAAACGTTTTACCAAAACATAAATACAACCGTAATTATTACGCAGAAGTGTTTTAGTAAGTCGTACCGTACGTAAAGGGTTTTACTTCGCATTTAAGATGATGCGAAAGGAAGTGACTGAACACAGAGACAAAGTATTTTAACCTAATTTTCTTTGGTAATTAGTAATTAATAAAAGACATGTAGGGGTGATGTTATATATTACCTAAATAAGGACAATGGTAATTTTTTCCCAATCAGTTAATGATTGCATTCTATGTACTAGTAAGTATTGAATTTAGCTTGTAATATAACAATCATGACATTGAACATATGAAGTAAGATTTATATTTTCGATGAACGCAAGTTACTGACTAAAACTGTCACAATGTGCTTATAAAATTGCCTAATAATTTCGTGTTAATGAATAATTAAGTATGTTTCATAGAATCAAATACGTAAAATACGACGTACTACCAATTATGCCACTATTAAGTAGGATATTTTTAATTCAACTTCTATGTTATTTCAAACATTTCTATACAGAAGCTAATAAATTTTTGTATAGCACAGACGTTTCTACTTGTACTACTTACCTACATTACCTAGGTACATGAATGGTAATGTAAAGTTGAAACCCAGAGAGAAAGGTTTTAGTTCATAATAAGTTAAAAATATGTTGCTGAAACGTAGTAGTCTTAATACCACATTTGGTGCATTAGGTACTTTGAAAGCGTCAGCATTCATTAATATTTAAAATGCATTGATGCGAGTTTTGGAATTTGGATTGACTTGTATTGTGTATTGTGTATCACACAACAAGATTATTATGAAGTATCTAGTAATCTATCTAGCCATCAATCAAGCCACACACTCCTCGGGTCAAAGTCTACCCAACTAACCCAACATTCCTTACCCAGTAACTTTTAGCTTAACAATGGAAGATTACATTCTCAGACCACGTGTTTTACTAACGTCATTATTATCTTGTTGTTTTGTACCCGAGAAAAAGATATACCAAGAATATTTAATTGAACCTTGAGATCCCGAGTATTTGCTAACACTACTTAGTATTAGCTTTAGTATTACAGTATTAGAGTAGGTTTCTTATTTCTTGGTAATCTACGTTTCCATGAATTTACACGTACTAGCATGAAGGATAGTAAATGAGTTCATTGATAATGTGTCCTTCCTACAGTTTAACCTATTTGCTTACTGCGCTGTGGCTGCCAGGATTTATTTTTTTTCAACCAGGAAGGAATTCATAAGACACAATTTACATTTCCTTGCATGTTCAATTGGTGTACTTATACAGTAAAATTTTATAACACTACGTAATTAAATTGTGGTTAATTTGTCTTCGTCTTGGATTTTTTCTGAACGTTTGAAGAAATAATGTTGTAAATTTGCTTTACAAAGAATGAAATGAACTTCAGTATAATGAAGAGTAATGCTAATATCGTAATTATGACATCATAAGAGTGGTATTGAAAATAATTTAATAATCTAGCTGGGGATTTCAAATGATGGGCTCCTTTGTGTCGAAGAACATATTCCACCCAGAAAGTGGCTCTTTCCAGTGGTGTTTCCATTTCATCCCGTACAATAGCTGACATTTCCTTAGCTCGCTTTAGGTATCTACATATACGAGATTAACACAATGATTAATCTTTGTCGTTTGTATCTTATCTGTGAAAATTTGTTCTATAGTATAGCCACATTTAATAAGGTTATTAAAATGTTACTTGGGATCTGTAAGTAGCTTGTTAAGCGCATTGCTCAAATTTTCTTCGGATAGATCTGCAATTTCCAGGGATAATCCATAACCATGTTTCTCAATTTGTTTAATGTTTATATCTTGATCAACGAAGACAGGTAGCCCTAAAACAGGAACTCCGTGATAAGTTGACTCTTGGGTACTCAAAAGTCCTCCATGGCTTATAAACAAACGAATATTAGGGTGACCTATAATATTCGAAATATTATTTTAGTCAACTTATTTTATAGAGTAACAGCATCATGTACAAGAAAGAGTACAGAATAAACGTTTTTGTAAACAAATCTTTCCAAAAACGCTTCGCAAAACTACCATTTTGTTTTTCAAATTCATTGGATGCATTCTTTTTCTTTTCAAATAATTGGTTAAAGAGAATCACTTTCGTGATCATTTTTTTTTAAATTCCCTTTGAATTTTTCTGACAGATTTGGCAAATACATTCAGCAATAAGCCTTTAGGTAATTTACAATAAATTGTACAACACAGTCTCAGTCAACATAAAGTATTAACTACCCAGGACATTATTTTATGTTATTTTATTTTATGTTATTCAAATCCCTTTTAAGCAAAATGAATTGTTGCATCACAATTGCATTGAAAATTGTTATTCATTTTTCCAAATTTTCCTTCACACTATACCATAACTATTTTAAGAATGTTACCTTATGATATTTATTAAAGAAAATGAAAAACCTAAAACATCCTGCTGTGGAACCCATTTGCTCAACTTCACATTTGGGGGTAGATCACTCATAACTTCTGAATTCCACTTCCACAACACTCTTTGCTTCAATTTGCTAAACACGCTAACAATTATTTTGCGCGTTTTTTCTGGCAATTTAGTAGGGTCTATAACGGAACCAAGGCTGAAATATATTACTCCATGTGTAGCACCCGAAAGAAAATAATCGAGATCCTAGAAGTACATACATTCAAAACATTAAAGCTTATCGTTATTATACAGCCCTTCCATCATTTAAATTAAATTAATCGTGGAACTACCCAAGGAAATATTCTAATAAATAGAACGAAGAGCTGTTTATAAAAACGATTTAGAAAAACACAAACTAAGAAAGTTGCTTTTTACGCTCCTTTTTTCTATTTGTATGGAATAAAAAATATTATCATGTAAATTACTTTCGGCAACGGTTTAGGTGGTCTACATTGAATTCCTCCTATTTCAACAATTTGTGGGACAGTTGGTCTTCTAAAGTTAAGAGCGAAATGACTATTGCTCATTATCAAGCTAACATTGTGTTCAATTGCTGCAGAATCAGGATAATCTTCTCCCAAATAATGTCTGTAAATTTTTGTGTATTCTGGCAGAAAGAGGACATTGTCCATAATGCTGAACATCCACACTGTCACAGTGTTAATAAATCTTTCTGTGAAATCCATTTCATCAGAATAATCCAGAAGGGGGACAGGAACAAAGGAAGGTGGTTGTCGAAGACCAGTTCTATCTGATACCCAGTGGGGCGACGGCATAGATGTTAACGAAATAAATGGAACTTGAAATTTATGCACGAGTCCATTAAAACAGTTGTTGAAAAATGCACTCATAAATATTAAATCATAGGTATTATTTAATATTTTCTGGAATTCCTGGTTTTGATAAACTTTGTGACAATTGTCATAAATGAAAGATGGATCAAAACTCATTAAGTAGAGAAATTTATTTTTAGTTGCTTTTCTTTCTTCTACAGCATCATCACTTTCAACTATAAAATCTGAGTCTTGCAAAGGTGAAATAGGAATTATGGATTTGAAATTGTCAGGTAATTTAAATCCTGATGGAACTGAAGATGTCACATAAGTGATTTCATGTCCTTTTAACGATAATGATTTGGCAATCGGGAAAAATAGATTTCCTTCACTTTTTGTTGATATAGGAAGAATGAAAAGAATTCGGGACGCAAAACTTGTGGCTGCTAATCCAATAAGAGCAATACAGAAGTAATAATACTGCATTTTCAAATGATTTTAATATAATATTGAAAAATGCAGTTATTAAAATAAAAATGTTTCTTGAGCCAGAATGATCACAAATAAAAGTGAACAGAAGAATAGAGTTAAATAAATAAAGTCTATACTATTATATCAAATGTCAAACGAAAAACTAAATGGCTGTATTTATTAGTGTGAAAATTTAAGGTGCTGAAAGTGAGTTATAGTTATGAATCTTTCTGTAATACACATGAAGTGTTGCTTGTTTACATAATAATCATTCATGACATGACAATGCTAAAATAATAATAATGATATGAATTAACAGATCATAGTTTTTCTAACATTGACCTTGGCGTTATGTAAGTAATAATATTTGTGACATGCACATGCACGCATGCAGATATAAATATTTCGATTAGTTATAGCCACTTTAGCCACTATATCAGTTGAAGGTTACATACTACAAGGACGTATTTACGTACGGACTCACCAGGACATTCGTTCTGGGAAAAAGAAATTGTTTGACAAAAATTTGCAGGGAAATGTCTCAAAGCTCATTTTTTACCTTTGAGCATCAAACGTCTCGTGCCCCCCATTAGCGAATCTTAGATACGCCCTTGTATGCTTTAGTGTATTTTTTCAATATTGTGTATTAGGCCATTATCTGTATCATTTAAATAATATTTGCCACTTAACCGATTAATTGACTAAATTGACCAACCATTTTTATTAACTAACCAACTTTTTGTATTACTTTTTTACCACCATTCAGTTTTGTGTGATTGAAATGGAAAAATGATAAAATACATTGAAATTGCAATAACAAAATGATAAATAATAATAATAATGATGGTTATAGCTAGTGTTTACAGGCATAGGGACACTATCTCAATTAGCATTAACATTAAAACGGTATTTATAAAAATGCATAGCTGACTGCAAAAATCACTGGAATGAATAAATTCAAAGTGTCAAGTTATCTATGGCGGAGAGAATTACATAATAATATAAAGAATTGAGTTTAAAAAAATTCCTATAATATATTTCGTCAATTTTCTGTCAGTCCGAAAAATTTTCTAGGACTTCGTAAATCCAATTATTAAATGCGTCAACATGAGTAAAAACTGAAAATCGGTTTTTCCCACATGCTTTTGCTTGTCTTCCATATCCAGAACTTGTGATGCCCTATGCGAAAAATTATATTTGATATTTGTTATATTATTTGAAACATTTTGTATAGAAGATTTTACAATTTTTAAATCTCAGTAACAATAAATCTGAGTAATTTTTAATAACAAAGTTAATTAAATGCAAAGCTTACTTTTAGTGTGTATCGTGTTACAGAAGCCTTCTTCTCGCCGAATACAAGTCCATTACCACTATCTCCTTGGCACAATGTAGTTTCTGTAAAAATATATGGCGATCTTACAAATGTTATCCTGCATCGGATTAAAAGTTTCAAATTGGTGGGAAACTTCTCATCTTGGATTAATATCTTGTTACATACCATTGTTATTTCCGGCACAAAATGTGTTAAGGATGATTGTTTCTGATCCAGAATCTTTCACACATTTTTCTTTTTCTACCACAGGGAGAGATGTGTATTTCAAATTGTGTGATATTTCCCCTGTTTCAGTTCTGCCGAATCCAGCAACCTAAAGTTTAAATAAATTCGTCTTTAGATTCCACTAAATCGAGAAATTAATTTGAAGTAAAATTATACAATTTGTTAGTTGTAAATAAAATAATTGAGCTAGATACTTTGCCAATTTCTTGTAAATGTGGTTGAAACGTTCCACTATTAAGGTAGCAGACAGGTCGAATATAACTTCCATATTGAGTGGGTTTTGTCAATTGAATAATTGCAATGTCCGAATTAAGACTTCTAGAGTCAAAAGTTGGAGGCACCCAGACGCGTTTAATCTGTTAATTAAAGATATGATATTAAAAATAACTATTTTTATACTACACACAGATTTTAAAGCAAATTATTAATTAAATTTTACATCAAATATTTTTGAGAATGCGTCATTTTTATTTTCCTCGTAGTTGCTGCTGACAGGAGCCAAAACAACTTTAAACAGTTTTGCTGCTTTTGGATTTGCATAAATTTCGCTGACACAATGACCAGCAGTGAACAATTCGCTTTTTTCAATCAAAGATGCTCCACAACTGTATCGGTAGTCAGTTTCGGTTTCAGTTCGTTTAAACAAAGCAGCATGCCACGGAAATGCTTCTTTTTTGGTTGCGTCTGCTCCATTGCTTATTAAAGGTGAGACATCGCTGCTGAGAATGCCACAGTCTATAAATTAAAAATAACAATTATTTAAAATCAAATATAATTTTATTGTGGCCTGAGTTGAAATAAAGAGTGGTTAAAAATTATGAGAAATGAGTTTCGAAATAAATCTTACTAGCTTCACAGTCGAAAGGCTTAAACGGATGCCAAAGTCCATTCTCCTGACATTGCATTTGTATAGATTTAATTCTGTATTTGGACACATAAAAATCTTCACATCGTAGCGTCATCCAAGAACCAACTTTGGCATTGTCACAATTTACTACTTCAACTTTTTCACTTTCAATATCGGTAAAACAAGTTCGTACAACTCCCTATACACATGATGAAAATATATTATTTTAAGTCGTTTCTGTTTGAAAAAATAAAAAATAAAAATCTTACTTCAGATGGAGGAATAGCGTAACACGCAGATGTATTTGACGGTTGGTTTTGTATCTCTAAAGAATTTTTCTTCACGTTAACAGCAACATTTTTCGGTATGGGTGGAGCACTACAACGGGCTTCATGCTCGTCGCTACCGTCATCACAATCAATTTTTTTATTGCAAAGTTCGGTTTTTTGTATGCAATTCCCGTTGAACCCACAACTAACTTCATTTTCTTTACTTGAACATCGAAATGTAGCATCGCAAAAAATAGGGTCTTCATCAGAATTATCAGAAGGACAATTTACGATTCCATTGCACACTTTCCTTAAGGGGACACATGTGCTATCCCCGTCACAGGCAAAATGCTTAGGTCCGCATCTGAAAATAGCAAAACATTTGGCAACAAAGTGCAAAGGTTAATTTACTGCACAGTAAATGTGAAGATGTTAGGATTAAGGAATATTTAATTATATAAAGATTCTTTCAAGAATTTAATATTTTGATTTTTGCATTTAAAAAATATAAATGTTAAAAAATTAATTTTAATTTTGTACTTAAATGGGCCTTTTATCAATGAATTTTAATTGTTCCTTAATAATTACGCACTCAAGGGCGTATCTACTTATGGGCTCACCGGGATTGAGCTCTCTCCCTCAGATTCAGGAAAAAGGGGTTTATTTAAATTTGCTCATTCTTTGCCTCTTAGCGTCTTAGCCCTTTTCTAACCCATCGATTCCCTCCCTTTTGTCATTACTAGATACACCCTTGTACGTACTAGGCACATAATATAAACTTAACTTGATTTTTAAATTCAAAAGGAAAAAACTTCTGAAATTCCTTACTCCATGCTTTTAATCATCCAGTCGAAATGTTGAAAAGTCTTTGAATACATATAAAGAGTGTCTTTATTGCACCGCCCTCGTTTCCTACCCGGAATCAGAGCTGTTATACCCGCAAGCATCCATCTGCCAGCCATTTCGTATACAATAGGACTTCCATGAAGAAAACAGCCATCACTGTGAATTACTCCTTTAAATATCCCAAGGCAATTAATTTTGAATTTTGAAATTCTGAACCAATTTAAAAATAATTATATGACAAAAAGAGTTTTTAATAAATAGTAAACCTGGAGATCGTCTGGCACAAAATAAATGTGAGGAACCGGTTCTTTTATAATAATATCGGAAAGCCTTTGTGCATTGTTCTTCAGGAATAGATGTAACATTGAATGCTTCAAGGGGAAAATAAGCTGCGTTTTGGTTTTCCGGAGAAAATGAAAATCCCCCTTGAATAAATTCCCATTTTCTTGAAGGAAGGTTATTGAAATGAACATCTACAGGAGCAGGTAAGCACACAGCTCTGACATAAGGCGAAGAAAAATCAAAAGGAGTTTTGAGGTGGTACAAAAAATAATGGAATTCTTTGTTATCTGCATCGTGACCTTTATAAGGCAAAATGTAGCTTATCTACGTTTAAAAATAAATAGAAAAAAAATTTAAATGAATAGAAAAAAAATTTAAACAAATACAATCAAAGTAATAACATTTGATTGATAACCTAATGTATTTTTTTCAAGTTTACTTCGCGAATTTGGACGTTAACGTGAAATCCTTCCAGATGAGTTGTATTTATTCCAGCAGCTACAATTACATTTTGAGGTTGGTAAATATGATAATCTTTAGCAGCACCTCGAGGAGGATTGCCTAAATCAAAAGAAAGTAATATTTGTATAAACATTTCAAAAACAACAAAATTTATTATCTAAAACTTTCAAAGTCTCTAAATATTATTTAACTATTTTCTGAATGAAATTAAAATATTACCGTATGATCCTCCAAACAAAGTTAAAATGGTTGATGGCCCAATTATTGTAGCTGTAATGCTAAATTTGTAGGGAGCACTTGGTTTCGTAATTGCGAAAATTGATGCTATCCATGGAGCCTCTGTTAACGCGTCTCCTGGGATGATATCTCGCAATCCGCAACCGGGGCCTTAAAAAACAAATAAAACAGAGTTGTAGTTAATGTCTTGGGATTTATTGTTTCAACCGCAACAAGATTTCGAAAATATACCTAATTAAACAATACATTCAACTTACTGGAAGAGATGAAAACAGTTTTTTGCGCACAAGTTCTTTGTAGTCCAAGTGTGAGACAATAACATGATAATAATATTACCGTCAGAAAACGATGTTCCTTTGTGAAAAACATCTATAATCAACACTTTGTTCTATTTTGCCAGAAAATATTATTTATTTATATACGATTCGAAAGAGATAAAATATTTGCTAAACTGCGAGGAATATCAGACCGACACTTGTTTGTCTGACTGCTACATTTTAGTCTTTGAGTGTGAGTTTTGTGTACAAGCAGTAGGTACCTATAATATTTTTACATGTGTACATGAACAACTTTATTTCAAGGCGGTTTAGTTTTGGTTAGACTTTCTTAGCGGATAATATTCTAGTAGAATTATGTAGGTGCAGCTACATATAATTAAGTAATAGTAATGAGGGGTATGCAATTAATAGGCATTGAGAACCCCACTCACTGGTAAGTAAACAACTAATTTTTTACACTTTTACAACTGCCTGTACCTGTATTCACATTTATACGCAATAATTACATAGTAAAGATCATTTTCATACGTTTACACTTCACAATGTTGAAAACGATAAAAAATTAAATGTAAACTCAATATGATTTTTGTAATTATAATTAAATACTCACATCACATCGACTCAAAGCATCAAAAAAGTAACACGATTTCATTAGAAGGTAATCTTTACTTTATTAACTTTCAAATATACGAGTACGGGCCTTCACAAATATTTAAAACTACAATACGCTAAATATAGAAAGAACAGCTATTAAATTAAATCCGCCTTGGTTTTACTTGGAATGTAAACTTTTCATTATTCCAAACTCCTTTATAAGTCTTACTGTTACAGTCTTTAGCAAGGGCGTATCTAGACTTCCCCATCGGGGGAGGGCACAGGGACAAAACATGAGTTTCGCTGTTTTTGAAAATAATTTTGTGAAACAACCCCTTTTCAGGAATGTGAAGACAGGGGAGGGTGCTCAAGCCCGGTGAGCGAACCTAGATACGACCTTGGTCTTTAGTAGGCTAGTAGGCATCATGTAATGTATTAAATTGTTTTTAAAATTTGGTTTCGGCTGAATGAAGTGCCAAAAGCCAAAGATCCATTTTATCATCTAATGTACAACTATATTATTAATTACCTAGTATTTAATGATTCATAGCACAACAATTGCAAAACAATCGCTATCAAATATTATTCATTTCCTGTACTTACTGATAATTGTTATTTTCTTTTTAATTATTACAATTATTAATGTTGTGTCAATAAATTTACTGCCACTATATAGTCATCATGAATGACGCAAATTATCTGTATATATAACATTTTCTTGTCAAAAGTGATCAATCACTATTACAACTTATATTTTTATCGGTATCTATATGTATATGTACTTTGTATCGCATTAAATGTGTCAGTCACTGTTACCCGATAAGATTTTTCTCCAGAAATAATTGAGAAATCTCACAACGGAGATTTAAAAGCTAAAGATATACAATCATGATAAATATTAAACAACAAAATTCATGCAGTTGATTAATTACTTACTTGCGATACTTTTAGTAAATTGTGAGACAATTGTATTTTTTCGCGTAAATTAATTGAATCGATAAGTTAATTATTATTCCCCAATATAATCGTATAATATGTATTCAATACAATTAACAGCAGAATTTTATCGAAATTAGGAACCGTCTACTCCTTGCCTTAAACGCTAGGCTGTCACAGAGATATCATAATTGTTCCATCAATTAGTCTAGTCAATCAGAACATGAGCTGGTTTGAATTTTATTCATTGATGTGCAGTAATTTATATTGCCACAATGGTGCTGATTGTCATCTTGTGAGTCAAAGTCGATTTTAGCCTTTTTTCTCTTTTCTCTCTGTCTCAGTTGATTGAAATATTGAGATAAAGCCTCTCGTACCATTTTCTGTTCAACAAGAGTTAGAAAATCTGGGCTTGCGTTTTGACAGCTTTCCATTCTTTGAATATTCACCATTTTAGTTTTATCAGCAATAATTTCTGAAAAATAAAAAATTATGACACAATTATGGCTTTTAAATGTGCATACTGATACTGATTGTTTAAAAATGTATAATTTTTTAACATGACCAAAATAACAAAATGACAAATCATTTATTGCTTATATTTGTTACTGTATATTGCAGTGAGCATATCAGTCTCCAAAGGCTTTAATTGTTTTCCTGTTGAAGTGGAACTGCTTGTTCGACCGATTGTGGATTCCAATTTTTCACTTTTCGGGAGAAATATGTCACACTCGACCAACGCAACTGCAGCATCTTTTACACTGTACTTGCTTACTGCCTTTTCATATGATGCTTGGCATATTGTAAATTTTCTAGACTCGTCTCCTATTTCTATGTAATTTTTCTACAAAAAATATTCGTATTTAACTATAACCAATAAATAATAGCAAGTACAGTTTTTCCTGCCGTAATTTGTAAATGTAAAGTATACAATGACATACGGAGGTATTTTCTAAAATCTTAGGAATAATTTCCACAGCATTTTTAATTGCATCCGTATATGGAGTAAATTTCGTTTTAAATTGAGTGAATAAAGAATAGCAATGCTCTGTCTCCAGATCAGCTTCTGTTCTCGAGCTGATTAATGATTGTATCCTCACAGATGCTGTAAAGGTGATATTCCAATTTGTATGATAAGTATTAAACATTTACAGACAGAAAAAACTTCATATTCACTGTAGAGGTTTATTATATTATACAAATACCTTCTCTGATTTTTTCCTGCAGAGGCTCTAAGAGAGTGTAAAATTTTATATTTGACATCACAGAGTCTGAGTCTGAATCTTTTTCTTTCTGTAACACCTCGCAATTTTCGTTTGCTGCATCATTTGAGATGGGATGATGGATTTTATGACTGTTGAAGCTATTATTGGGATTCAAGAAAACAGGAGACACGAGGGAATCTTCATATGTACTGCAAGGAGACATATCTAAGGAAGATCCTGTAGTACTCGTAGAAAATAATCTGGACGAGTAATGACCAAAATTTGATGTTTCGCCTTCATTTGTTGCAGGAACAATTTGATCGTCAGCAATTTTGATTTTTTTCGATTTGTGAATTGTTTCACTTGAAATTGTGGTTAATTTTGATAAATCGAGAACACTCTCTTCAGTATAAGCCATATTTCCCATCCGTAAATCTTTCACACACATCTCCGGTTGCACACTAAAATATAAAATGAATAGTGACTTTTCATATACAAATGATAAGTATGAAACAATTAAAAATAATTACAGATATACAATTACTCCATGTACAGATAAGACAAGTATTTTTATATTTTCTATCATTTTGGCGTAATATGAGAATTTAACGAGTTCCAAGCTTTGTCTTATCTGTTACAGCTCTTGTATGGTTGTATTACTTAAAGTAGGCATTTACTATTTACCTATTTTCCATCCTGTTTAGTCAGTGCAGTGTATTAATATGCTTGGCTTTGTGTAACGAAAGCCAAAGGGAGAAATAAATATAGGTTCCGGTACATCCAGCAGTAAACAATCTAAAATCCAGAAATAAGAATTAAATTTTTGTTAGCTACAGTAGCATTACCACTTGGAACATATAATAATATTGCATGATTTTATGTATTTAAATGCTTAAATATTGTATTTAAATTATGTTTACTGTTTGTTTATTATCGTGTTTAATTTAAACATTAAACACTGCATGCTGAATTAATTTTTATGTAAATGTGTTTCAATTTATCAAAACTGTAAAATATTTACCCGTTTTATTTTTAATCCAATTTCTTCACAGAGTCCCCTTCGACAGTCTTCACTGAAAATTATATACCAAAGGGTTTGAGTTACACATACATATCATGTTGTATAATGATAAGATTTTGCAAATTTGTGCCTTCAGCATTCCATTTGTACTTGTTTGTGTGTCTAACGGTTCAGATTGCAAGTTATACTTCTAAAATGCGCACATGAAAGTTAATATATAATATACAGGGAGTTTAATAAATCTGTATTTCGTTATTAATATGACCTTGAAAAAGATTTTAATCAAAAAATTAATTAATTTGGTTTTATATGGTTTAATCCTTTGTAATTCCACAAAGAAAATTAAAAATCAATCTTTGATCTTTAGTGGGCTGTTTCATGTTTCTCTTTAAATTAAATTGTAAATCAATTTTTTGTGAATTTTAAAATTGCATATTGAGTTTAAATATTGAAATTCGTTGTGTCGCTTTATGGCACATAATTTATAAATTTTAAATACTTACAATTAGTTGGTTCATTGAATATATTGAATAGATATATTGAATTCATTGAAATGAATATTCCACGAAATAATTCACTCTTCAAATATTTTATGTTCAAAATTGAAATACAATGAAATATTATTTAATAAAAATCTATTCACTGAATTAATTAATTCGACAAAAGTTGTAATTATTTTTAAAATACGGAGAAATTTCAGATTTTTTCCTTTGGGAATACTGGAGAGCAGAAATAAAAATAGTTAATTTTTTAAAATAATAAAATGAAATTATGTATGTAAATTGTCTTTTTGTGTCGTCTCTTTATTTTACTCACTCTGTATAATTTGTAATAAAACCCGAACTGATAATTCTGTACATAGTTTTCTTACTGAGAAACGAAAGTACACGTAATGTAATGTGATACGAATCAACAAATGTGTCGTAGTCGTATCGTAAGTAGCAAAGTCATGAAAAGTCGATGTTACAACGTAATGTAGGGTTTAAAGACTTTTGTAGTCTGTAGCTGTGTACGCTCTAGTTCAGACACTCGACTCACAGTAATTCTGGTTTGCTTATTACACCAATTCCATATACGCTGCTTCCACCATACCATACCATAATATTATACTTATGCACTTTAGGTACCATTGTTCATCTTCATGATGCTATTGCCTCAACTAGACTATATAGACCCATTATTACCAATTACTCATCACTACGGATCGCATGCGAATGAATCAACTACATCCTATGTACCAAAATCAACAACTCTATGAATGACAAGATTTGATTCGTATGTAAAGTAATAATCATCATTCTATGGACGATTTAAAACGGACATATGAAATATTGTTAAGTAATGTCCATTAAATTATTAATGCATTACTTAGAATAAATTAAGTTTATCTAAGCAATAATCATACTGAACGTATTGGACGATATTATATTCTATTTCTGACCATTTTGAGTTAAAAATCGGTCATTTTTACACCTTTGATACACAAAGTTCAGCTGGAAAAATTAAATTATTATTCTTTTTTGGCAATAAAAAATTTCTTTAGGGGAATTTCCTATTTACCTTCGAACCAGGAGCGTATCTACGTATGGGCTCACCGAGCTTGAGCTACCCTCATATTCCAGAAAAAGGGTTTGTTCTTTTTCGACAAAATTTTGCGGCCTTCAACGCTTTGGGAGGAGGGGGCTCGAGCCCCCTCCTCCCATTACAAAATTCTAGATACGCCCCTACTTAGAACCGTTACTGTGATGCTGTAAGCGAATTTCTGGGTTCGTATCTCGGGGTGGGCAGAACTATTTGGGTATACTTGGCTCGGTGCAAGCCCTAGAAAGCTGACTCTACCAGAAAATAGAGAAAGTGAAAAATTGTTCGTGATTGATGAGTGACTTATTAATTAGTGTCCGTGAGTGTGGCCTAGTGCCACAATAAAAAGAGCCGAATAGCTCAATCTGACTTGTTCAGATCTGCTCACAATTATAGTTAATCTAATCTAATCTTTACCGAGAATCGAGAAAGCACTAAATTTAATATTTTAAATGAACGTGGTATTATCAGTCGAGATTTCGAGGTAGTCGAGAAACTAAATGTGAATCACAAGATGAAATAAAAACAAGAGTTTTAAATGGAACCAATTATGAAATATTATGCTTAATATGTATTAGCAAGAAATTAATGTCCACATACACAGAATACACAATGAAATGAATACGTGCATATTAAAAATATGTACTTATTTTATGTTCAAAAAATAAAATCGAAACTTGGAGAAAAAAATCTTACAGAAAATTACTGTGCCCTTCTACACCCGGATAAAGACTGAAGCGAAGTACTAGTAAGAAAGGCAAGGGTAAGAAAAAACTAACACTAACTATAAAGTTCATATTCGTGCTTGTATGTGTAATTTCATGTATTTTAAAGTGAAAGTAAGGCTTTGAAAAGCTCTCTGCCTTCAGCGAAAGACTCTCTTATAAAATAAAGTTGTTCTACCTTTTTTGTTGTTTGAGGTCCTCAAATTGAGAACATAACTCACTCAACTCAGCTTTCGTCTGCTATTTATATGCTCTTTGATATCAGCATCATTATCTGAATGTGAGTTATGGTATGATTCATCCTTTGACAACGTAGTTTATTTACAAAGAATTCGTTATGCCAAAACAAGTCGTAACCTGATCATAATATCATGGTCGCAAAACGACAAAAATAAATACGATTTAATCGATATATTTACTACAAAAATCCGCTAGTAAGGATCATTCACAAGAGCGTACCGAGAAGGGACACAGGGGGCACGTGCTCCCACCAAATGCCACTTTATTAGGTGGCGCCCCCCAAACAAAAATCCTGGATATACCCCTGATCATTCACTACTAAAATGAATTGTTACGATGATTGGCATTTTTCAGGGGAAAAACTAGTTGAAAATAATTGTAGTATTAAATGGAAATATTAAATAAAATCTGTAGCTGAGCACACGCCTCCCCCAAAATAGGGGAAAAGGGGTCATATGCCGCAGAAGGACCAAATTAAGCCCTTATTTTGAAAATTTTTCATCTAGGTACCTGCTTCAGATCAGTCGTGCCTCCCCCGAGACCGAATTCTAGGTATGCCTTTGTTACGCATTCCACAACGCTTCTTTTATTTAATAATACTAATTTATGAAGCAGAGAAACTCTTTGTTGGCAAAAAATTAATTATTATGTACATATATAATAAGGTAATTGCAATATTATTGCAAAATCCAGAAAAATAGTATTGTAATTGAACAGTAGACTCCAACCAATGGCGTATCTGAAATTTAGGTTCAGGTAATGTGGTGAGTGTGCAAGAAATACGGAGGGACACCGGGCTTGAGCCCCCTCCCCTAAATTCCGGAAAAAAGGGTTGTTTTTGAAAGGTTTCAGTCCCCCAGACGGCGCGAGCACCCTCCCCCCCCCCCCCCATATTACAAATTTCAAGATACGCCCCTGCCCACATGCATGAAAAGTACTTATTTGCGACCTTCGGCATCAAATAATCCCTTTTGTCAAATGACCCTCCCACATTGTGTATCAACTTTGTATAAATATAATATTAGTTCAAATTCCTTGATTCATCATCTAAATAATAAATTATGGATATGCACAAAAATGTCAGATTTTACCTTTGTCTCTGCATTATCTGAAATTGATTTCCTGAGTATAAAACCCATATGTAAGAACACTAATATTTTATTAATTTCTATTTAAACGAACCGATCTGCGCTTTCTCTTACTTCAGTGAAACGTCAGTAACTCTTATTACTGCGCCTTTGCTACCACATGCACATGATTAGTGTCAGCTTTTTGCAGATATGTACAATAATATTTATACACACTCTCTTGTGGTTGAGTTTGCATGTATTATTATACATTGACTACCCCTTCTTGCCGGAATTTGGGGGGCCTCAAGCCCGGTGAGCCCATAAGTAGATACGCCCTTGGTTGTGGAAACTGGAGTATTTATGTATCCCTAAAACACGAAATTGATTAACTAAAATGTGTTACATGTACGTGGCTTAGAGCTTTAATTTTTAATACTTTTTACCACAACTTTATCATGTACACAGAATAAGGGACATCTGGGATTGAGCACCCCAGATTCTGAAAAAAATGGTTTTTGACATAATTGTACAGACATTTTTACTTCTCGGCCTCTATATACTCATTTACAAATTATAGATACGCATTTACGCATTCCGCATTTATTTATTCCTTTAAATTAAGTTTTAGCTGTATACATGCAGCGACAGTGTAGTATTAATAGTATTGTCCGTAGGCCGTAACTCTGCATATTGTGTATTATAAAAGCAATAACAACAATTGTTGAAGTAATTATTTAAATCCGGAAAGTGAATGAGTAATAAACTTGATGGAGCATTTGCTTATTAATACTTCAACTCGCATACTCTTGACACTTCAATTTTTCAACGTTAATTAGAGTTACATAATATATGTACCAAAAGTACCTATAGAATGCTCTACAGACTTTACAAAAATATCAATATCGACTCTGTTTAGATATCATGCATTATGGTATTGAAATGGTCACTTTAAGTATTTATAAGTTTTAAGTTACATGCTTAGGCACTAGGCATACCTACTATATAATACAGAACAGAATGCAGATTCGAAGTCGAAATACATATGTACAGTTTATTTATTATTCTCCTAATTCTTTGATTTCCAATTTAAATGTACAATAGCCAATATACTGCTAGCAACATTTCCAAACCAATACTCCCAAGTTTCCCATAATGAACATGTAAAGTAAATGATTATTTAAGTATGACACATTAAATCCGTAAGATTCTCCAATGATAACATGCCAATGAGCGCCGTACTGTTTATCCATGCCCTCTTTGATAGCTTCACATGCTTTCTGTTGAATACCAAATTAAAATAAATGATTATACTATTTACAGTAAATAAATTAATAATAACAATAACAATAATAACAACAATAACTAACTGCTTAATTTACAAAGATCATATCATAAAAGTAATTGTACAGGAATGTTGATTCTGTTACGGCTAGGTACTAGTAACGTTTTCGGTGTACATAAGAGATAATTATTTATTATCCTTTACTACAGCACTCAAGGGCAAATCTAGAATTCTGAAACGGGTGGGGCTGAAACGGTTTGAGAGGGGTCCAGAGACAAAATATTAACTCGAATTTTTGTCTACTAGCCTCTTTTTCGGAATCTGGGGGGACTGAAGCTTAGTGAACCGTGAACCCATAAGTAGATATGCCCTTGAGTACAATGTAATACCATAACAAAAGCCACAGTGATATATACCGTAAAAACGTTATTAGTTATCTTATCGCTAATGCTGAGTGAGTCACAAATGCACATAAAATTAATTCGAGCCATCTCACCTGCACATCGGCAATGTGTCTTTCGATTAACGTCGAAATCAATTCTATTATTTCGGTTTTTGTGTCCTCAGGCATCTCAATCATCTATTGACCGGTGATAAAAACACGCTGTTTTATACTCATTTTCAATTTAACTACAACCACCAAATGTCAATAATTATGTTTCTAACAATTCTTAAGTGAAAGAAAGTAAGAAAGCAATTAGTCTTATCCTACTTACAATAATGTCGTACCTGTTTCCGTTGCAAACTATAAGTATACTTATTAGTATTATGTAGGTCTCTATATTGGCAACGAATTTTTAAGTCCGGCAAGACTCGTAAATAGTATCTGCATTTATTTGCACTGACTATTGTGACTATGTACTAATATAAATAGAGTATAGAATAATAATAAGTAGTATATAAAATAAAATGTTTTGCTACCCGAATAAGAGGATATTGAGGAATTTTCTTTTCTCCGTCGGCCTCATCTTTCTTTTCTTTTGGTTCAGAATCAGCATCTCCCATTGTTTGAGTTCCCGATAAAAATTAAAAAATTGAGAAAGGATTATGTTCACAGCTAAACTAGCTCGAAAAATGTATAAAGTATCAATGGAAAGTGTCTCTTCTATCTTTGCTAATGTGACTCCCCCACTATATGCCCCTAGTATATGCCCCTATGTATATTTTATGAAGTATCATTAAAATCTACATAGGAATATTTTATTATACTATATGTATGCAAATATTAGGAATACATAAATGGAAAGTACAATAAGAGCAAACTACATCCATGCAGAATATTTGTACATGTAATGTTAATGGTTTATGTAGGTATGTTATACTTTCAGATGACTGTTTTATCAATATTATTGATCTGTAGAGAAGTAGCAAAATGTTCATACCTACGAAATCAACTTGGTCAACGTATCAACGTTCCTATATATATAAGAAATTTAACATAATTTAATTTCTATGTATCATTTATGTAAGTGTGCTCTTTAAATACATAGGAGTAAACCACCGTTTGTTTATAACCAAACAACAGAAACGCAATGCAACATGAGAGAATTTTGTTTCAGATTAAATTACAATTAAAAATTAATCAGATGAGATTGCTACATGGAACGTAATTATGGATAATCCCTTTTGTGCTCGGAATACTAAAGTTCTGCAGATCTGTTACTTCAAATTGTATTTTATTTACTAATATGTGGTAAGTACATCAAATTCATCAGTGGATAAACGATGAAAATCTAAATTAATTGGTAGTTTTAATTAAGAGTAAGTAAGAGGTACTATAAATGTCAATATGGTAAATTAAATACTAATACTATCTGTATTAGGCCTTTAAAGATATTAAAGAACAATATTCCACACTGACAAATAAAGGTAAATACTGCATTACGAAATTACGATTAATTACGTAGTAAATAGGTAGGTTAAAACATTGAAAAACTTGGTCCGTAAATCTGAACTGGAGTAGAATATTTATACCGGCAAACTGTAGCGATTTGATTTGAAATATTTAATTAGTGGTTAGCTCGTTGGATTCTTTGGACCTTCGGAAAATGGCAGATCATTGGCACTCCTTACGTTATCATTTACTTCACAGTGTCGCCGTCGTTTGAAGAAGGGCTAAGGCCTTTTGATGCCTAGTGCGGAAGCTGCATGAAGTAGCGACTCCAAATCTTCTCTGTTAATGCTCATCTCTCCGTTATACATGAAATGCACTAATGCTTGTACTTGCCACAACCGCAACTCTGTCAGAATAATGATCGGATACATGTTGTTGTGGTTGGCCGTCTCCGCCAAAATTGACTCAAAGAAAGTTGAGCATGACGACAAAATAATTTTGTGACATTTAATTGAAGTTCCCTCACACCAGAGCGTCACATCTATAAAAGTTCCCAGCTCTTTAAGTTTTGCGAACATTTGTATAGCGTTGGCATCATAGTTGTCCCACCGGACACACAAAAGTTGTTCTCCCTTATTGTTAGCATTCTCTAATTGTGATTTTGAATCTGATACTTCAGGTTTGCAATCCACGATAGTTACTCCCGTTTCTAAATTTTCTGTGTTTCAAAAATTGAAATGCATTGGCTAGATTAGTTAGATACATAATCAATTTCTTTGATATTTCTGAATTATTACTCAAATCAAATCATATTTATTACCTGAGGATGTTGCTGCTTCAACAGTAACTGTGTTATTTAAGACAGTTTCTTCTTTCTTTGATTCATCCTCAGCTTTGTGGAAAATAACGCTCTCAGACTTCTTTTTATTATCCTTCACGACAGGTTGGCGCAGTTGGCGGAGGGGTTTCTTTTCTTTTGGAGGGCCTGAAATAACCATACGGACAACCTCTTCACGATTTTCCTCAGATAAAGTTTTTCCATCTATTGCAGCTTGTATAACTTTCGATTTGATCATCAGGTGTTTTTTGCATTTCACATGTTCTTTTATGCGATCAGATCTGGATGAAATAGATTGGCAACAAAATTTACAGTAAAGGACATCCGTCACTTGTCCATCCC
>JABASD010000768.1:0-58662 GCA_019776165.1 Pogonognathellus flavescens | reverse complement strand
TTCTCTTGACTTTCTCCTTGTGCTGGTATAGCTCCTCTCTTGTTGATTTCAAACCAGTTCAACTTTACTTTATCCAAATAATAATCTCGACAAATATTTAGAAACTATTATCAATCGCATACAAAACAGTTGAACAATTCCAAATTTAGACTTACACAAGCAATACCTATAGAAATCTCTATAAAATGTGTCCACCAATAATTACACTATCAAAAAAAACCATAACACATCACATTCTATTACATTCCAGGTTCGCGTTCACAATACTTGCAGTTTACAACTCGGACAAATAATACAACGTTACTGTGTATCTTAGTAAGAAAGAAGAAAATCACCATTGCTCAGAATCTCATGCTGCAACGCAACTATATTCAACTATGATGACACCTCTGTTGGAATGTTGTATGAAAACACGCACTTTCATAGCAGACATGTAGTATTACTCTCACTATGCACTCTCACATAGTAAACAGTATTATTTATTACAATTTAACTAACTACCTCCATTAGTAGTAAGAGGCTATTTCCAAAACTTTAAAATTCCGTTAGTAAATTCAGTGTGGAAATTAAAACTAAAGCACTTGAAGCCAAAATGTTCCTACGGTAGTAGCCAAAAGTAACTAAGAATGTGTGTGTAAAAGTAATGCAAGACACTCTTGTGTGTTTGTTTGTTAGCACACGTAAACAGTAGAATAATTGTAAGTCTCGACACACACACAAGCTAACGTGGGTCCATCCAGGTAACTTCACACAGGTGAATATATAAAAGCAAAATATGTAGGGAACGGGGATGGCGATGGTTACCTGAGGAGTGTGTACTGGATACTGACGGACTGTATCATAAAAGAGCTGGATTTGGGTTGTTGTAAAAGTATGGTGAGATTATAATACGAGTTGCTATGCTTGTATATGCCATAGGCCAGTTGTATTTGTACACAGAGTAATGGTAGTACAAGTACATATAGAAGAGATAAAAGTATATTTTATATTCTATTATCAAGACACCTAATACTTACTGCTTGTACTTATAATGCCTTATAGGTATATATCATAAATGTGTACGCAAACATATTTGTAGTACAGAATACATATTATATACACAACACACAGGTAACTAAATATCCTCACCAAACCAAACCACCACACTACTCTTCCATAGTGGAGCCTATATAGAGAATGCATAACATAACACATCAACTAAAGTAAAAGGCATAATATTATAAGGACGACGAAATCCCTACATGCTTGCATAGCCCATACTATTTACTATTACTATACAAGAAGAAGAAATACATATATGAACTAGTATGCATTGTATTATGTGTCTGAGGAATTATAAGAAAAAGTATATGCTGCATTCAAGTGCATTGCAGCAGTGCCATCGTCATAGTATATTATTCTGTTGTATTGTATTGTGTTTTGTAGGCTCCCCTATTATATCAGCTCACTAAAGACTACTCAACTCAAGTCAAGCAAGTTGAGGAGTCCCTATGCCGTGCCATGCAGCCAGGAGTGTAGAAGATGTTCTGTTGGATGTGGATCCACAGGTAGAAAAAGAAGAAGAGAGAGAAGCCGTGGTCGTTATTAATCACCGTGGGCTCTTCTAAAGCAAAGGAATGCAGGGCCTGAGGCAACTCTTATAAACACCATGCACCAGCTTCGCTCTCTTCTTTTTCTTTTCTGACTATCTCTGTGCTCTCTGTGTGCCTTGGTTTCGTTTATGCCTCTTTTTCACAGTCAGCTTTATGTCTTGGACATTTTCTTACGTGCCTCTGCCGAGTGCCTAGCTACAGAGTAGGTAGGTTCGTAGGTACCTCTCTGAATATTATTGCTATTGCATACACAGCTAGTATTGCTTTGCCTTTTACAAGAAGAAGTGAAGTAGGAGAAGTATGTATAACATAACGTCCTAGATATACATATAGCTCACTAGTATATATTATGATTTACCTGTGGAAAATAACTATACATGTATACAAAATTCTATATAATATGATTATAATATTTGTATATAGGTATAGTTATAAGTACAGAACTCTGAATAAGTAGTAGTAGTAGGTATCTGCCACTAAACAGTCAAAGGCTGGCGAGGTCGTCTCTTCTTTTCGAAGTCAAGACAAGACGCCTTACCTTCATTTCATGATGTGGTCTTCTGTATTATGGGTACTCTCTGCCCTGCTCGTCGACGTTAGTGTGTATGTACGACTATTCTACCAGAGCAACTACTGCAACCACTACTACTGCTGTATGTGTACTCTTTTTACTGTCTTTACTTTACTCACTGGATGCTAGACCCGCTTCTCATCTCATTATGTATTATTACTATTACCAATTATATGTATTCATCCGTCTGTCATGTTCCATTCCTCCTTCATTCTTTCTTATTCAACTGGCTACAATGTCTTGGAGATTCTCAACTCCACTTAAATAGTAACTACACTGGATTCCTGCCGAAATTGCCACATTTGGAATGAAATGTGTATTCATATCATCTACCTACCTACTACTGTAATCTAAACGTGTATTACGTAAATAGGGTGGTGGTAGCTGAGCTTTTTAACTGTGGTGTGGTGCCTTGACTCTGTATAGAGAAGAAATTATAAAATATGATACACTTTCAAGTATTATGGCAAAACAAAATATTTTTATGTGTGCATACATGCGTGTTATCTATCTGTACTATCTAGGTGCTTGCAACTTTAATGTTATTGTGCGGTTACTCTGCTGCGTGTACCTATGTAGATTAAAATACTAGGAAAAGCCAAGTTAGTTTTGATAAACAGTATGTAATCAAATACACGCTGATACTACAATAAATAATACTACTACAGAAGTGCTTGAGTGTATTTTACAGTCAAGTGTTGTTACCCTACAATAGAAGTAGTAGTAGTGTGTGTGTAGTTGGTTGTTGGTTACTAAATGTATTTTGCAGAAATGCTATCAGTTTTCTCATGAAGCTCACCATGCCACAATCACATGTGATGCTTTATATGTCAATCCACATTATAATATTATAACAGATAGTTTTATCATATTGAATTCATCAGGAGAAAACTAATTTAAACTCATGTTGCATTATTGTATAAGTAGTTAAATGCGCACTTCAATGTTTCTATAGAAGAACAAGGCAATGTTCGCATAGAATTATATAAAGTGTAGCATTGTAAGTAGATAATAAGGTAAGTAATCATTACAGTCAGTTCAACTCTCGTATCGTATCATAATATTAAATTGTATAGGCCCAGCTAGCAGGCGAGTACTCAGATCAGAATCAGGTAGATTTAAAAAATGCTCTCTTACTCTATTAGTAATACACGAGATCCATAGCAGATCAATATATACGGACTGAGTAACTGCAGCTATTTATTCACATGGTGTAAAGCTCGATTCAGATAATTCGTGGAATAATACAATACCTACTTCAAGACACGAGATCAAATCCAATTCTCCTCGATTTGTCCATGATGTAATGCAACGTGCTTGAGATTTGGTATTTATACAGGTATGTAATCATACGTTACTCATACGAAGAGTGTTTGTAAATTCTATTGAGAGAAGAACAAGAAAGAGCACATAAAGAAATAACAATGTGCTATTGCCATCTCCTTAGCAAAACTTCAATGTATCCATAATGCAAAATAATATAATGGAGTAGGTATTACATAACATAAAAAATCTACATCATTTAATGTATGTCCGGTTTTCAAAATAAAAAGTCAGAAGAAGTAACCTTGTTTTGCTCCAGCTCTCTATTAGTATTAGCGAGTGTATTACTATTGAGCACGTTTTTGAGAAAAGTACCAGCAGATTATCAGGCAAAGTTACTAGTAGAAGCTACCATACATAGTCTGTCTTTGTTATTATTATTAATATTACACGAGAATGTTATTTCCACAGTGTATGTGTATTATTTCTTCTCTTGGGCATACTTTGTTCTTCCATGAGGTATTGTTCAGGAGAGATTATTATTTTGTAAGTATCGCAATAAATAATGATGACTCTACCTGTAGGTAGCTACAGGTAACATTTCAAGACTACTACTACAATATGCTAATAAAATGAACATTTACTCAGGATTCCTTCAAATGTAAACTAAACCATACCTACTACTTTACATACAGCTACGAGTGTCTTCAGGTATAGGGAAAAAGTAAAAACAAGATGACTAATATTACGATAATCTGTATTACACTATTAAAACTTGAACACTCATTCATTTGGTGTAGGTAAGGAGTGCAGCCCATGATGGGCTGATGTGTTTATGCTCTGTGTAAGACAAATGTCTACAAGCAAAGAACTTCACACAAAAATGCTGAGAAAATGATGCGCGAAGATGAGTGACTCCTTGAGAGAGAGAGAGCGACTCATCTCATGGCAACTATTGACTCACTCACAAAGCGTAGCAGAAAAAGGGTGGGCGACTGTTCTGGCAGTATAAAACCGTGTAGTTTTACTAAAGCAAAGTCGTTGGTCAGTAGTCAGTCACATTGTACGTGAAATGATGAGATTTAGTGCACAACAGACAGCTTAAGACAAGCCACGAGCGAAAACATTTTTCAGCAAGGCACTCACTGGAAAATACTCTTGCAGATGAATTAGACACAAGGATTTTCCACCGGAATCCATTATTTAGAGCAATCTATCCTAATCGAAACCTAAGTGTTGGTTTTCACCATTCATTTTCTACGTGCTGGGCAAAACATCTTGATTCCCTTTTTACTTGTAGACACAACACTATAACATTACCAGCCATACAAATGCGTAGTTAAAATTATGTTTTTTTAAAGCAAAACCTTTTTTTGCTGGAAAACCCATTTATTTCCGCAATTTGTGTGTTATATTGCAATTCTGCAGTTTGCTATTGTGCTATGCAGATACAGATAGTACTACCACTACTAAGATAATAAACTGTTCGGTCGTAGTGAAATTGATAGTTTACCTTTCCCCTAGTTGTTTGAGTAATAAGACTTACGCTGGGATATACCCCAGATACCTTTGATTTGTGAGATACATTGGGGAATTCAATAAATCCACGAATGGTTGTAGTAAATAAGAAACATAATATGGTTTGCAATGTGGATTTACCTACTGAAGGAAAAGTTTGCTAATCATCAATCCAGTTTCACACGACAGGACTGTTAGACTTGCAAACACTATACTTATGTACTCTGATGTGAGGCAACATCTGTAAATACTTAATTGCAAACGTAACTCTACGTATTTTATTGTGATAGGGAATCCTTCCATGGAATTCACCACGGCTCGCCATCATTACCTGTATAAAACATTTGCACCAGACAAATGCAGTCTCCTGTAGTAATAATTGTGCTATTAATGTTAGGTACGTACTTATTTAAAATTTGACTATTGTACAAACAGTGCTATTATATAACTGAACTTATATGAGTATTGCCATTGCAGTAGGGAGCTTTAGCCATATGTGTGTAGTAAATAATAGTGTGTGTAATTACGAACAATTAAGTTGTTCCCACATTCTTTCGTCTTAGTTGGTGAAAAGGCAACTGCAATATTCATTCGTTGTTTACTGACATTTTTTGACCTTTTCTGATGGTAGCGTAGAAATTGTGTTGCAGTAAACATGTAAGCAACTACAAACACTTTGTATTGACTCTAACGTGTTAGGAATAGTAGGCTGAAGTTCTATCTGCAATATTATTCATTATACAAATGTGCAGTATTCATGTAATCTTTTTGAGCGAAGTAAATATATAGAATACAGTTGTTCGCTCGTTAGATATTTAGTACTAGTTATCTTATCTTTTTAGGTATACATACAATGTACTGTCGTAAACATAATATAATATAATACAACAAACAGGGTTATCTGTAGAATTCATATGATTATTATTATAGTATTTCTTTATAAGTGCATGTATGATATCATGAAAATGTTTGCTTTTTTATTTTTACTCCAAGTTAAGCTTTCTGACATGACAAGCATATATAAACAATAAAGATCATATGAGGCATGCGAGAGCTGGGGTTTAGCAACATACTACTTATATACTTTTACACAGACAAAGTTGATTCTTTTAGTACAAGATGCCTGGTGCAACAACCAAAACACACTAGTAATATTTAGTGCTAGATATAAATTTGTAATAGTAAAGTTAATGTGGGCAATGATGCATATGATAATATTGTAAACACCACAGACAATACTACTCTTTAGTAGTATGAAGCCCTGTCTGAGTAAAACGGTTTTGCATGCAGACGTTGTAAGTTCGCAGCAGTGGTAGTTGGTGGTGGTAGGGATGAGTGCAATGTGATGCAGTGTAATAGTAGAAGTAATCGCAGACAAAAGATGAGAGAAAGGCGAAAGATTAGTATTTGAGAGACGAGACGAGACGTTTACCTAGAACGTCAAGGTAAGGTAAGTCAAAGCAAGTTAACACATCTCAAGTTAAAACTCAAGACAAGTCAGGTTGGAAAATGATCTATGACTTTGGCTTATGGCTTTTATCATCAACCAGAGGAGGAATTACTCTTCACAATCCTTATCACTTCTTCTTAACACAGAACATACAACAACGAGTATTATTATTATTATTATTTCATGTGAAATCACATCACAGGATACAAACTGATAGCTGACATTAAGAGTGCTACAGGGTGAGGGTGAGAATGAAATACCGCAGTTATAAGTTTCTTATACAATTATAGTATCGCTATTACAGCATCATAGTACTAGGACCAAGTATAAAATTATGTAGTCTTTGAAATCAAGTGGTTGGTAGGCAAAACCAAGTGGTGGATGCATGTTTCGTGTAAAAATGTACACGAATGTGATACTACATGAGCACCGACACCAGACCGGGCTTTCTTTTAATCTTCTCAACACAATGTTCATCGCTATGTTGGGATTCTTATAAAAGTTTTTGGGGAGAAAGAGTTCAAAGAGACGAAAGCCAAGTGCGAAGCATCCATGTAAGATGAATTATCCCAAAATCAGCCATCCATCACTTTTCTCATACACAAATACCTTAACAATCTTCGCTCTCAGCTATATCAACTAATACTCTGATACATATAAAATTCTACGTCTTTTTATTTACCTTTGTACATTTCATGTGTATGCTTTACCTGAACTACGCAGTATTACAAGTATATACATAATCACATAAGTAGGCAAAAAGTAATATTGCATTGCCTTAAAATTGTTTGGTATAGGGATCGTATCTAATATCTGTGATGTAAAAGGTGTAAAAACTTGTGGATTTATTGTTGTCAGTAATGAGAAAATTGTTCATAATGAATCTCTGGACGAGCACCATGTTGAAATAGCATAACGAGAAAAGTTTTCCAACACTGCCTAATAAAACTGACATAGGAATCCCAATGATTTTGAAATTTTCAATGCTCTTCAGTGTATGATACGGCTACGCTCTCAGTTCCAGCTAACAATAGCCAGGCATTTTTCTCTTTTGTGTATTACAAAACTGGAATTTGGTTTGGTGGAGAGCTAAAGGTGTACAATGAGCGGATAATTCCCTTGTAAAGTTTGGCAATGGCAATGAGAATTTCTAATGATGATATTGCTCATTGAAAGTTAAAAGTACCTAAGAATATATTATTATTACTATATACTGCTTACTTTACACTTTATCTTTAGGAATGTACATGTAAACACATACTCTTATTGTACATACATGATATTCATTCTTTCTGGTAAACTCTTACTAGTATATATCTTTACCTGCATACCAAAGTATATAATACTATATAAATATTAGATATATACCTATAGACATATATGTATATACAATTATATAGTAGTATTACATCAACATACAATGGGAATTTATATGCTCGTCAAAGAGAAATACGAGTTGCCAATGTATAAGTTTGAGTTGACTTGAGACGAGCGAGAGTCGTAATATGCAATCAGAATGCAATGGGCAGTGTATATAGAGATTGCATTACATTAAATTGCGTATAAGTTGAAAACAAGCTGAATCTAATGACTGATCTTGAGTGGACAGACGTTGTCTTGACTTAAAGTTGACTGAATGGCATTGGCACTGGCAACCCAATCTGGTTGTGTTGTGTGTATGCCATATTGTAGAAGTCATATATCAACTGCTGTGCTCTCATCTTAAAAAACGACTCCTACAGGTGGAAGTCAATAAAAACTGGAGAATTACATTTAGTAGACACCACCACGCTACACAGAGTCAAGCCCATTGCAATGCTCCTCAATCCACACAATCTGTACTTCAACTCCACTGATCTCATCCTACATTACTATATTACATGGACATACAAGAACCTACTCGAGAAACGACCAGCCTGTGTACATAAATATCACCAACATACACAAAATACAAAACAGCCACAGTAAAATATCAAGGCGATACAACATTTACATATATGGATACATTTTAGCACAGTTTCATCATTACTTCTCATAGAATTTAGCATACGTTATGTCATTACTTTTGGAATGAGATCTGATTTGATTTGAGTAGTCACATCTCTACTACTTACTACTTAACCTTAATGTATTCACTGTTTGAGTCGTTTCATGTTACAATAATATTATTGTCAGAATAAATAGAGAATTAGAACCGCTGGCGGGTGGGTTTTAAGAAAAACGCAGTGCGGCATGTCCAATTGGATGAAATGACCAGACCATGGAGGGATGAGTTTGTGGGAAACTTTATACAATCTTTGGTCTTGTTTAGATTCTTCTCAACCTCAAGTTCTGTTAACGATGTTTGGAAAACATACACAATTTTGTATTTACTTTGAGCACTGAGTAGTACTGTACGGACAGATAAATGAGTTCGTTGAAAACGGACAAATGGTTTATTTATTTTACCAATATTTTTTACATGCTAAATAATATAGAGTATGTATTTATACAAATAAATAAATAACCCAATAATATAACTACGTTGACAAAGATGATTTGTACACACTTCTTGTGAAAATTTTACTCATGTATGGTGTAATACTACCTACTGCCTATAGGTATATGTATTCAGTGTCTGTATTATCTGTGTTTACATATCAGTTCAACATTTCCATAGGGTGTAGTTGTATTTTACGTATTTACTAGATAGATGCAATCATGTTATTATAATACTGAAAGTTTAACAGTGTTATTATACTGTAGAAAATAATTATTGTATAATACAAATATATGCATGCAGATGCTTGGTAAAAAGTCGTGTTGAGAGAAAATATTGCTAATCTTCCCAGGAAAGATTAGATAAGGATATAGAGAGCAATAATAATAATGTTTAATGCGCACTATATATTAGCGCTACAAGCGCAAAATGTAAATGAACAATATCAAAATTGTGTTATTGGGATGATACGTTCTGAAGATGGTTCTATATACCAACTAATTTATTTGTACTTACCAACTAACGAGTATACAAAACACAACAATCTCAATCCAGCTATGATATGAAACGATTTCGATTGATCTTAGGAATTTTTGATTAACCCAGAGATATGGCGTTACATTTTATCCACAATTTATTATCTACAATCTAATTCTTTGTGTACATACCTGGGCCTAGAAGGCATAAAGAAAGCCAGCAAGAAAAGTTATTTCGTTCCACATGTCATTCGCTTCGAGTTTTTGTTTTCCTCGCTCAATATTTAATGTCGTACAAATCTAATCTGCTATGAAGTGTTTTGCAATCCCTATGAGCAACCCTATCACTCGTACATTCCATTTCGTGATTGAAGTTTAAAGCATGAAATTATTTCGGAAAAACTCATTGGAAAACAAGATATCGTAACTAGATAGATAATTCTAAGGAAAATTCACGGCAGAGCACGAATTGAAGTTGAGGAATGTGATTGAAGTGATGTGTACTGGTGGTGGTGGTAATACCACATTACTTTATTATTCTCTTATTTTATTTGCATGTTATTCTACCTTATTGTCTCTGTATGTGATTGTTGAATTCTTTTGATGATTGTCAATATGCTGGCCAATGGCCATCCCATTAGTTGAAGTGGTACTATAAAAACGGATTGCTTCCCTTCATGGAATTGCTGGCGACGAATACTAGTCCCATAGTACCACTATACTAGAAGGAATGTCCTGCCACTACTAACATAACGTAATGTAATTTGCTTCTTGATTGTATCCTGGAATGAAGACAATACGAACGTGTGTGCATTTGTATGAGAAACACTCACAAACTAAAAAATACGGTATAGCACAAATAAAAAACACGTACGTATGTATAGCTATCAGCACAAGTTACATTGCCGTGTTGTTCTCAGACACAAGCAAATACCAAATAAGATGAGATGAGCCAAAACTAAATTGTCTCTGAATTTTTTCCTTGGCTTTTCTTTACAAAGTGTATACACAAAACACAAGAGGCATATTTAGAGACACTTATTATTGCTTTGTGTCTGCATACTACAACACACATTCTGCTTTACAAAATATTATATAGGTACCCATACTTTCACATACCAAAGTCTCTACATTGTGCAAACTACCTGTATGGCCATTAAGTAAGTGGATGGTATGTTTCTATCTGTGTGTACTTTTTACATACGAACCGTGTTGGCTTTTGCATAAAAGGTGTATAAAGAATGCACCTGAGCTAATGTGCAGTAGTGCAGTGTTGGAAGTGTATAGAGAGAGAAGATCAGCACTTACTTATAGTTGTAGTCTCATATATTAGATTACACATGTCTCATCAGTACCGGGTTCTTTCTTAATACAAGCATATATTTCATCTAATGACAAGTTTTCTTGTGTACAGAACCTGTCACGAAAGCTCCTTATCACGCCTCAAGGAGATGAGAATGAGACGCCAACAGTGATCAAACATCTCTACATTAAACTCTTCAGTCCATTTGAAGTAATATGGATGGCTGTATATTTCTCTATCCTCTCTCACAGAGCTATGTCATATTAGACGTGGTAATAGTAAATAGTAGTCGTGGTAGTAGTAGGAGCTGCCAAGTTAAACTAAGCCACATAACACACAGACACACGTACAGATGAAAAGGATGTAGAAAATAATATATTATAAGCACTAAGCACCGCATAAATACCAATTGAAGATTTTTCTCTTTTGATTCTGTCCATGTCTTTAGTAGTGTCGTTGTTGGTTGAAGAGTACCGAAGTAAGTTAGTGGTTGCGTCGCTGTGGCAAGTAAAGTACAGCAGGAGAAGGCTTCCGCAGCAGAAGCCAGCTACTTTTATCTAAACATCCATATAGTGCTTGTATTTTCTTTTGTGCCGTTCTCTCTGTAAAGTTGTTGCCGTGTGCAGTAATAGCTAAAGTAGATGTTGTATTACGAGTAGTAGTATTTAGTTAAGTATTGGTTGGAGATTGACGAAAACCGAACAAGTAAATACCAGACAGAAGTAAGCACATATGTCATTTTTCGTCTCGACTGCATATAAATAAATATACACATAAATTACCATACAACCTTCTGAGTCTCTCTCTCTGATGGCTTTGAATACATAAAAATGCAGGAGGACTACTACTAGTACGAGGATGTTCGAGAGAAACTACAGATAAAGTGATCATCATCAACCACTAGGAATACTTTAGTACTAATCCTGCAATAAGATACAAACAAACAAGCCATACCACTTACAGGCACTTACTTAGATACACACGGAGAGTCTTATAAGGTGGATGCGAATGAAATGTACGAAAGTACCTTCTACTTATTACATGCAGTCACTCTTCTTCTTCTTCTTCGTCTCTGTCTCGATCAGAAAAATGTAGCTCGTCGAAAATGCAAATTAGCAGTGCTCTTATCTTAATGTGAGTCTATCTTTCAACACCTTGCCATTCTATTTTTTAGTTCACAATACAATGTACTTATAATCAGTTTGTTTAGAGAAAAGAACCTGTCGAATACTCCAAATGAATTCCCAAGTCACCATATTATACCATTAGTCAGATTGGATTTAATGCCAAATTAATTTCCTATGTTCTCAATAACAGATTCGTGTATTACATTGAGGCGTCCATCCGGCTGGCGCAATAAGTACATCACAACTAAACTTATTGGCATGCAATTACATGTAATAGCATCGCATCCTTGTTCTTTCTCTCATTTCAAAGTATTTCTTGTAAGTCGATACTTTCAGAGATAATTACACATTTTTATATACGAAAAGTGTTATCTCTCTCTGTTTTTTCAAATCCTACACTGATTTCTTGCAGGACAGCATTAAAAATAAATATACCTCATAAACAATCCATATGAAAAGTACATTCGATTCTATTTGGCATATTATAAGTACCTGATATAGGTAATCATTTATTTTGCCTCTACTATATACTTCTACTGTATACTCTTTATATATAAGGATTTTAATCCGCAATGGTACAAACATTACCGACTTTGCTGTATTATTATCAATGTGAATGTTTGATCTTGAACTTTACTGGATTCTGCATTGCAATCAGTTTTTACCTTGGAAATGGAAAAGAAGATTTGTAGAAAACTGCTTTTACTAGTATTAGTGTAATAGTATTATCCCGAAGACGTGAGCAACTGATTAAAAACAAAAACTCATCAACTCATTCAATAAATTGACAGGTAGAATGGAAAATCCATAAAGAAAAACATTTCAAGGGAACTTTGTGTTCGTGGCAATCTGCGAACCGCGATTCACCTCATCTCATTTACGTAATAAACATTATGCAGCAGCTCTCTACTGCGAGATATCCTTAATGCACAATAAAGAATACCTAATAGAGATAAAATTATAATAGAAAACAAATTTACTGCCACTACCGCGGCATAAGGAGCCCCACTGTAAACTCACTTGCTGTAACCAGTAACTATTACCCTATACTTATAACTTTCTCAGTATTTTACGTAGTAGATCCATCCATGCACACAAATATAAAATACTATGGACACGATAATAATATCAGTACATATGTTCAGCTTTTGCAAATCTGGTCGATACCTCACATGCTGCTTCTTAACCCAACTATATACTCTCCGTAAAAAGATTACACAGAGTACCAGAGTTTAAGCTGTAAAGGTATAAAGGCAACAAGTTGTTGGCACATAAGAATAAATGACAATACGGCTCCAGTAATAATAATAATAATAAGTAAGTAGGCGCAGTATTACAATATAAAGTACATAGTGTGTCTTGTATGTATATTCATGCAGAAAAACGTGAAATCTGTGAACGTGGTCGTACTTATTTCTCCATGTAGTAAAACATGTTCACATAATATATATCCCTATAATATACTTATATATATATATCCATCAATAATATACCTGCAAAAGTTGTGTGACTACATAAATATAAGACATAACTTAGTACTTTGCCAAAAGCTCACTTTGGAGAGCTGTGGATGAGACAGGGTGCTATAAGATATATGTGTACTACACTTAAACTTTGATTTTCGTCTCACGCTGGAATAATGTTTAGTGTAGAGTCCATTTGCATACAAACATAAGTAGATACTGCATTACTCACACAGACTGCACACGCTAGTAAATAACTGAACAGCATAAAACTATATGCCTGGTCCAGCAAACCAGCATAACGAAAGTACAAGTTCGTATAGACCAGTCTTATAGATGTATATAGTAATGGTATAGTGATGCTAGGAAAGCCAGATGTTTCATTTTATGTCAGCAACTCAGATAAGACTATGTAAGTATAAGATATACTAGCATGTCAAATACACATACAGAATACACACAGTACAGAACTACCATCCTTATACAAATACATAACTACATGTAAGCATATATGTACCTACGTGCTTCGTAACAACTATAATAAGTGATACAACCAACAAACAACGTAATGGAAAGTGTGTATAGTAAAATATAGTCAAAATGACTATCCGTAGCATCAAGGCATAATAATAATAATCTGCATGGACCACGTTCACGTCCGATATATCCATGACTGTTAGTTGTGTGAGTCTCTGACCAAGCAGGGAAAGACATATATATAGGGGCTAATTCCCGTCTCATCTTAGTTTGCTTTATTAGTATGCAATGGATGCAGCCTGTCGGCCCTCACATCATGCTCACATTTATCTACGATTCTGGTATTATTTTGTATTTCCACTTCTTTGTTGTTCCAACAAAGTTGCTCATTGAGTATATGAGAGTGGTAAATTACCTGTGTAGTAGTGCTCCTCCACTCTTTTCTGCTCGTATCTGGACATCTATAACGTTTAACCATAATATGCGTACTTTATTTGTGCTAAACAAAACGAAACCACTAAAGACTTATATATACCTAATCATTTGCATACCTATACTACTACTATCTCAACCTACGATCTACCTGGATAGATACAAGGCATAGTAGTCTCAGTATACATTATTCTCAACTTGGGAAGAAAATGTAAGTAAAAGTGCAATTTAATCGACCTGCCTTGAGATGTGAGGTGTAGGTACATAGAAAGGTACCTATATAGTTCTGTATAGTAGTAGGTAAGGAATACCACAAGTTTATTGCGGGGCTATACACGTAACATACGTAAGACACAATCCGCAGTCAATAATGTAAGTGGTTACGTCTAATGCTGAATTGGTTTACGAATCAATCAGATGAAACATGAAACTGGAATAAGACTTGATTACGTCAGCCCTATAAAATTTTATAACAGACCTACCTACCTAAACCCACCTAACCTACCTACCTATAGCAGCACCTTATCTTATTGTTAGTGTGCGAGTGGATGTATTCATGTACATATTTACACTCATGAAAGAAAAACTCGAGAGAATGTATGAATTTCCACGTTGAATGTGTACAAAGTGATCCTAACAGTTTCATCGATGATTTTAAGTTGTCTCACAGAGAAATGTTAAAAGTATTGCAAATCAAAAGTTGCACGGCCAACTCATTAAGCCTGCCAATTCGTTCGACCCTCCTGATATTCCTGCATACTTAACTAACTTGACGAGTTAACTCACAACACAACACAATCAACCAATTGCCTACAATTGACAGTATGAGGTATGCATGTACTTACATTCTTTCCACAGAGCAACAACTATGTAGTAGTAGAAATAAGACAAGGGTATTCCCACCAACCCATGCAAGACACATTAAAGATTCCTTTTCTTAATTCAATTTCTCGTATCTATGGTTAGAAAATTTAAATGTGGGCAGAGAGATGCTCACTACTGGTAATAAGTACAGTACAAGGTACTTATAGGTAGTTTTTACTATTAAACGTAAACTTGCCTACAAAATGCAGCTATTAGTCTTCACAGCACACGAATACGTTGAGAGGGCTTACTTCTACTACAACCACCTGTATAGCTCCATAAGTCGAGTTGAGATTGAAACTGAAAATAATACGAAGAGGAAGAGAAAGACCTTGCCAGGGGTATCTAAATCTTGAGCCATTACCTAGGTTGGTTTCATAAGCATAAAATCATCTTCAGCTGTATGCATTGTATTGTACTGTACTACAACTTGTATGTACATTTCTACTTTGTATTATAAAAGGGTTGTGGATGTGCGTAGAAATCGTTTTAATAGCTTACAGTGCAGACTGTATGTATCTCGCTCTAATAAGCAATACAATACAGCGTTACATAAATTATAAACAATATAAAATTCGATAATACCCATATCGTTAGCAGGTACACCGATATTATAAAGCCTGTATGTAATTTGTGTGTGATGATTTTTTGTGGGCCTTCAAATAAGTGGGATATACCTAGATGTACGGGTAATATGATTTGAATATTATGAATAGTAAGAGATTGAAGCGGCATGGAGAGAATGCCATAAAACGATTTCATGTCCCCTCGTCTCATCTCATCATCATCTACCCCATTGTCCGCATTTAAACTCGTAGGAAAAAATGGAGATAAGCTAGTTACGTTAAAATGGTTTTGAAGGGAAGTCACTACCGACTGTACTCTGATCTGTCTTCAACGCAAGAAAGTGCTATAATATCATAAGTATTCAAGCCGAAACTCACAATCAGCTGCCATCATAAAGTAGATGAAACGGCGGGGCTCGAATCAGAGTGGCTTACTAATTGGGACTTCTCTTATCCATATTATAACACACAAAAGGATTGCGTATATAGCCCACACAATATTATTATTATTATTATTATTACGAATACTAACTTTTACTACAATACTCTTTTTAAGGCAACTGAATATTATTACATGATACACACGTAATACTTACTATATGAACTCTTTTCCTTATACTACACAGGCATGTCTACACACACTTGCTTTAGCGTCCCATAAACTGCACTCATCACAATTTTTCTGTTCTCGTCTCAAGCTAAGTGAATTGGGCAGGAGTATCTGTACCGTGCTTGTATTTCGTTTGAGTTAAACAAGTACAGTATGTAGAATTTGAGTTGAAAAGAGCATTACAAATAGCTGTTCGCAGATCTAAGTAGAAAGATGACATAAGAAATGTTGAAAAGCCTTAAATTAGTCGAAGTTTGACACTCATCATCATTAAATTCGCGTTTCCTCCCCGCAAGCTCCAAGATTAGTTGAGTGATTTAATATACTTTCGTCGCTCGAGTACAGAAGGTTAAACGAGCTGTTATTTCATGATATTGTAAAGTTAAAGGTATTAATCCAACTGTATGAGAATTCATATTCCTCTCTCTCTCTGTATGAGTAAGTAGTATATATATGTAGTTGTTTCATGATATGATCTCATCTATGTCGACCGTCTTGTATTTTATACTTCTCTTTATCTCTTTCTCGATTTCCCGACTCTGGAGGATCACTCTAAAGGACTGGTCTGGCGACAAACAGCTTTATTTAGGAATGAAATGTGACTGGATCAAAAAGATCCCTAAAGATTACAAATACTGCCGATGCAACTCCATAAATATAGTGCAATACGTTACATACACATAAGCACATGAAATTCTGCCTAATTCTTCCTAAATCTAAATCTCAGTACCTCAATAGTATTTCTTTGAGACCCTACACATAATCATAGATTTCGTTTGCACTGATGTTTGTAAGTAGGTACCGGTTTATTCTTCGTAGATATTTGCAAACTGGATTTTTTAATCCTTATATCTCCCCTTGCTATTTAATACAGATATTTTCATTTCATTTGTATTAACCCAACTATGTTTATATAGTTTTATAGGGTTATAACTTCTAAGGTTGTGTGTAGACAATAGAATGTTGCAATTTTTTCTTTGGTTCATGATTATGATACATGCATGTGTTTTCACAAATCTGTACATGTACCTATGTACTACTGCCTCTGTGTCTGTATCATGATTTGTTTCGCATCACTTATTCCTTCTTGTTCTCAACTCTGTTTTGCTGTCAGTTTAGTTGACTTTGGTACAACTTAAACCACAAAACGAACATAACGCATAATGTCTGCAAGCAATGACAAGTAGTTACACTTCGTACGCTCAAACTATATTCCTTGAGTGTGTTAACCAATAAAATAAATTTGTATAATTCCATTTGAGAGTCCTGTCTGTCCTTTTTATAATAATGTTGCATTGTTATATGTAGAGTGGTTGTCTCACGCAAAAGATGTGTTTCATTTACACTACGAGTAAGTCTACATTGCATAAAAATTAGCTAAACACTTTTAGACCCCTGTTGACGAGATCAGACCACATGTAATCCAGAAGATTTTATATCTGCTGGGTTTTCTGCATGTTTCTTGTTTTTTTACAGATGAGGACCTTTGCACATTGGACACATTATTATTTCAGAGCTATACGAACATACATTGTCGGTGAAGCGAAATAAATTAATTCCAGTTGAAATACAATACGCGCAGAATGTATGTTTTAATTCTGCAATTTTTTCCTCTCACTTTTCTGTTTTTTATATTGTATGCTAAATACATGCAACGATTAGAAAGAACAATAGCACAATAATATGTGCTGCCATACAGATTTACAGATACAACTGCTCTACTAATAACAGAACACGCAGAATACTATTTCACTTTCAACTGGATGTATTAAAACCACAAAACAGAGCAGTCGCTGAATAATTGCTCCGCTCTGTCTACTCCCCATCTGTTTCTTTCCCAGTCAGCTCAATGTGCAAAAACTGTGCACATTTCTAAGTGTTCTTGAGTTACAACGACAAGATCAAATGGAGACGAATGGAGAAAATAATATTATTGTCATATTCTCATGAAACAATCCGTTTGTTATGTTTCTCTCTTAAGCTTCAACAATTTTGCTAACTTGCGTTACTACATTATTGCGCATTGTAATGTCAGCAGAACTGAAGATGGTAAATTAAAGCAAAAAATACCAAAGTATCTGTTGCATTTATGTAGACCACATTATGTCGATCTGGAAATATGAAATCGAGACTACCATCATGCAGAATGTACATAGTAGAATTTAATTTAATTTTATAATATATTGCGTCTTTACGTATATGACACAGCAATATATTTTAGTGGTTGAGCTTGTATGTATTATGTACTACTACTAGTAATGTTACTATAAGGTAGCAACAAATACATACCACGATCTTCTCTGTTCAGATTTAATTCATAGCCTTCATTACGTCAAGTTTCTCTTTACCAACACCATTTGTTCTTCATAGTTTTAGTTATAGCAGAGATAAATAAGTGTGGTATGTTTGTCAGACGTGGAACAGAACAGTAGTAGCTATATGTAGTGAATACGATTACATTTGACATTCATTAGCTCTTTCACTTGCTACTTCACCTTACACAGATATAATGTGTTTCGTTCATACAAATCTTATACACAAGGTTCACTCTGGGACTAATATTCAAGAAGAGAGAAGATGATGATTATTCAGTGGTTGGTTGGTTCTTATGGGAAGGTGAGTGTGAATAGAGAGAAGCGATGGCACTGACATTGCAGGCCGCATCCGAATGATGAAAATTATCTTGCTCCTGTACTCACAAGTAATGTAACAAAGAATCTGTTTAACTTTGGACTAGACTACTGCATTATTATCATCATGGACGGCCATAACCACCTCAACAAAACACAAAGTGCAAAGAATCTTGTAAATGAATTATATCAAAAGGATTATGTACTTGTCTTGCATAAGTTATTACTATTGAGCCGGGAGAGATACTTTATGATATGATTATGATTATTGTTATAAGACACACATAGATACAGTCTCAAGAGAAGTTACTAGTTGAAGGTAGGTATTTTCCTTCAAGTCATTTCATACGTTTTTACTGCAACAAAGCAATTACATTACACCTTGTTGACTCCCTGTTAAATGTTAACCGCGATGGGTAACGCTCAAAAGTCTGTGACGATGACCCATTAGGAGTAAGTTGCATTGTACACACTCGTTACCGCTAAAATAATGCAATAGGTTAAAACCCCAATAATCTGCAGGCGCAGCAAAAGCTACACACAAAGTTGTTAAATCGTAATTGTATTGCTGCACATTCGCTCGTCGTCAGCGACTTGACTTAGGAATAATTATTTGAAGAAATCATTCAGTTTCTCTATATGAATAATTTTGAGAATGTGCCAAATTAATGATTCTGTAGTACCAAATACCTATTTGCCTACCCTGTGTACCTAACATCAAATATTCTACCGCTGCAAATTTAGAATAGAAGCAAATAATTAGGTAGAAAAAGTTAAGGACTGCTCCGTCAACGATCCGATGTCTGTAAAATAATAAGCTACACATATGCAATGTATATTTTCAAAATTCTTATAATCTAACCAGCAATCCGAATGTTGTTACACACTATATACCAGAACTGGGGAAATGACCTTAGTACATTTCAACACGGGGTTGTTGTTAGTTATTTTTATGAAGTGCAACATAATGATGAAACTCATCTCCGTTGTTTTTCACAAAACGAAAAGGTGTCTGTAATTTACGTCCTTTCTGTCTTGTACTAATGGACATTATCTATAATTTCAAGGTTTTACTCATCGAACAGTTTGGAATGTTGGGTCTGGCTAAGCTTATAGAGTGGAGTTTGTAAATCTTTGTTCAAATTCATGTTATTATCAAGCTATCCGTAATGTTTTGTGGTTGTGTAAAGCTTACAGAATACAAGAAAAATCTTTAAAATTGAAAAGATTACTAAATACTTGTAAAATCTGGTCTCTTTTCAGAAGATTGAAAATCAAGCCAGGGAAGCTAAACCTTTTACTTTGAAAAGCCCATGGGGCATTCCTATGTATTGGATAGATGAGACTTTTAGACGGATAAACTTTTCTCATACGTCAGAAAATACATTTGCTCAACCTTACAATATAAAGCATCTTATAGTTAGCTACAACTTTTAATGAAAACAAAACAGGAATAATTACCTACATATTTCTACAAAGAATTTTCCTTTACCTTCCCTAGCTTGACTTTATTTTTCAGATAAATGCAACCACAAACATAAAGCTTTATAACTTTGCCGGCTGCATTTGTTTTTCAGTCGAATTCAATCGCCTTGAATTACACATGAAGCGAATAGATTGTCTTACAAGATACATCAGAAATTGACAGAAAAGTTACAATCATAACATCACAAATATTTGACAAAGATTGAAAACCGTGAAACTTCTGTTGACATATTTAACAGACTAGTCTTGGAGACAACCACGAATACGTCAATGTCAATGTCTGCAGCCTTAGCATACGGAGTTGTGGCGTGGCGTCTGGAAATTCACTTTTACATGGATATTCTTAGTTAAGCTAATAAACCTGGGATACATGCAAGTATCCCATTTTTGACTTCAACTTCAACTGAAATACTTGAAATAGAAGAAATGTAGAAACTTTGCTACAGAAAACTCCTCAAATGTGCTTTTGCCACTCAAAAACAGAGAAAGGATACAAAGTAATATGTGACCCACGAACAGCGAGTGATACTTCAGGGCCCGTGTCGTGTCTTCCAGAGAGACCTACCTCTTGAAAAACACAATTCGGTCATGGCTCACCTGCTGACAACGAAAAATAGCGACCGCTGACTTGACAATGCAACGTAATGCATCCTTGACTGCATTTACTTACTTATAGTTACTTTTACACACAGACAAACAATAACATATAGACAGGCAAAGAATTAAATTTTCTGAGCATACCTTTGTAGAACGACTGAAGTCTCTACTATATACTCGCATACGTTTAGGTATATACTTAATAGAGCTAGAATACAAACGGCATGCTGTAAGAGGACCTTAACTGTTATTAGGAGTATAAAGGAATTCCGAAAAGGTACAAGATATCTCAGTAGGAGAAGTATGTGCGGGTATTCACTAAGAGCAAAAGAAGGAAGGCGGTTCCGAATTTCTTCACGGCTTTTAATGTGTATACTTCGTCAAGAAAGTATAAAAGGTCCCTTGAAAAAACTATGTTTGACATGGAGAGCTAGTAGATGGATGATTTTATATTTCTTATACTATAATAAAGCGTTAATATATTGGAGATGAGATGGATACTACAACTGACAACTACTATGACCGATTGTGAGAAAAGTATAGTTGCTGTGACTCTTTTCACTAGATTTTTGGGTAAAATGTAAAGATGCAGAAGAAGGATATAAAAATCAAGAATAAGAGCACCCAAACGAAACGTAGCAACTCAAGAACCAGAAAAGTTGAGTTCATTTTCTTTTTGAAAAACGAAAGGTGTTCATTGCTTATAAAAGAGTCTTTCTCTTGAGCAACATGCCGTATAAAAGAATCCTCCTTACACACATGTGCCTTTATCGTTGTTCCTTTGCTTATGAAATGAACCTCAACACTGAATTGCTCACTTTTTCATCTGCTTCGTCCTTTCTTTCATCCGGACCTAAACAAGTGACCAAATGAACTCACTGCTACACTACCCACACAATTTGTAGTTTATATTATTTCTTAAAAGCTTGTTTGTGTTATTATGACTATTAGTTGCACTTCATACTTACCACCACTACTACACTGTACTATAAGGTCAGAGCAAAGCTATTAGGTAAGCATTAAGCTTACAAATAACATGTTATATAAAATATATTGTATATTTTATTTTTGTATGTATTTCGAAGCTAAACTCGGTCAATTACCTGCAGTAAATTTATATAATTTTTAAAACTGTGTCTATTCATTATTCAGCAAACCGTGCTGTACTCACACAATCCATAATCTACAGTTCAAATACTTTTACTTGAGCAAGAGCAAGATTCAATTTACGAAGAGAAGAGATGGTTGGTGAATTACCTCGATTCTTGGAAAACGAAACATCAACCATGTCATTTCTAATTAGTTCTATTTCAAATGAAACGGAATACAAATCGGAGTCTGTCAGGCACTGAATTCATTTGCATATTACACTGCTTCTAAGTAGACAATAGTTTTAAACGTATGTAGTATGTGTGTACTGAAACTATAGAAAAAGTGTAAATGACGGCATTTATGCCACGTAACCAATAGAAAAGAAACTAACTGGAGGCAAAAAGTTTTATTATCACGTATTAAACTCGTATGCAAATTGTTACAAGTTTGTTTACTGTATAATATACACAGATCTGCCTTATAATAATTTACGTATATTGTAGGAAGGTGGTTGTAAGAACTAAGAACCAATAATCTAATCTGAAACTAAATCCCATACTTACTTATGATGTCCGAAAGCAAATTAAACTGGATATGCCGAGATTCAAACCTAGCACTTAACTTTCACGTAATAAAATCATCAAAGGTCCTATAGCTAATGACGACAGTGCATGAAAATGAAAAATCTGAACAATGATACGTTATAAAATTCCATTGCTGATGCTTGGATAACAATTTGCTTATTATGTAATTCTTAGTAATTTTAATATTCAATCAGGTCATTCCTATTGCACTAATCGAACCACACAGCTAATTCTAAGTTTACTAATTGGAAGTTTTAAAGATTACCTATATATACAATTGTACAAGTTAAAAGAAACCAATAAAATATGAATTAAAAGCAGCAACAGTTGTAACTTGTAAAGTTGCTGCGTTTCATGCGCATTTGCTATTTCCATGACGTAAAAAGACGAAGCTGTTTACTTGTATGAGTCTTTGTTCAGTTGAAATGCCTGACCTGACAATTCATTTCTGCACTGGAACGGAATGTGATTTCGCATTCTTGACAGCAACCACGAATCTGCAATCCACTGCTATCATCTCCAATTCTGTAGGGAGATGTTTGTACTCAACTCATGATTTGAGCGAGTACTACCTCCCATTATCTTTTGAACCTTCATACTCGTACAGCTAGTTACGTGGTGGATTCCTGGTTCCTATGATAATTGTCATACCTCATATACAATACATTGAATACATGTAGTACATCGCAACAACAACAACAACATCACATACATTGAATCATCACAATCACAATTCTAAGCTGTTGTATTGTGTGTGCGTGTACCTATCTAAATTACATAGTTTCTTTGCTTCACATACCTGAGACTCCTCTGATAATAATATCAACAGGTGATTGCTACTTTGTTACTAAACCGTGGAACCACTGTGCTTTGCACGACCTGTTGCAAATATTTCCTTTTTAATGCCCGATCCTTTTCCACAAACAACATACTACAAGTCTATTTGATCATCTTTCATATCTTAATGTGATTTTCATTGCTTCTATTCATTAGCAATTTGTAGATGTCTATATACCTACGTACATTTTATTGGCTTTGTATTGTTTGTCTCAGTAGAAACCAAATCCTTTGTTAATTTTCCGAGTAATAATGTATACAGTAGAAGTTGCTTCGCAATCTTCAAAATACATTCCTCTCAGATCAAGAAAGACTCAGTCAGTACTTATTTTGTTCATAAAAGTGTTGTGTCAAATACGAGATGTGTAAATAATGTTTGTGTAGACATTCTACGTTTGAGAAATTCCACCAAAGCAAAGCCAAATGGAATTATCGTCTTAGTATCCGATTCCGTGTATTACTACTTATTAGTATTGTAATGAAAGATGCAACATACCAAAGTAGTTTGTAATATAAGCCAGAGTAAATTCTTTGTGGATGATATAAACTACCTTGTATGTATGAAACGTGGGCACGACTTTATAGAGTGCGGATTGTTTACAATTACTACACAAAGTTTGTAAGTAGAATATATAGAAACGAGCAACGAAATGACGTACGAGCAACAACGGTAGCAAAAGCAATGTTTCCATTGAAATAAGATTTACTTAGAGTTTACAATAGGAAGCATTATGTTGGAAGCCAAGAAGGGTCCTCCAATAACAATAAACCTACATAGAGCAAATGTAATACATCATAATCGGCCTGACGGATCCATTTACTCCTGTACTTAAATGCTTTGTGTATATAAATTTCATATGAAGATTCCTCAACTTATTTTATTCCACCTGTTCTGCCGACTGCAGTTTTCAGTAGAGGCTGTTTACCACGTTATAATCGTGTTTTTATGTGTCACTACAATAAAATTAAGCTAAAATTTCACGTATGTGCATCTTACACATAAGATATTCAGGTAGCTTCTTAATTTTTAACACAGTATCACCAAATGTGGTAACTGCAGATGTCTGAAACTACTGTATGCTGTGACATCCTCATAATATAAAAGTTTCCGCATGAAAATGTAAATTACATAAAAATAGTCACAAATTGTCATTCATAAATAACTATAAATCACACCTTATATGCCTTGTAGCACATGGGCCACAGTAAAGTTTACGAATTAAAAATTTACTCTGCCTTTAACGTGGGCTGCGATTCTTACGCCAGTAGGGGATGGTAAATTATCCACACCAAACCAGAAACCACACGTGTGTATGTGCGTAAATAAAACTTTGTGGTAAAGACGTACTTAATTTTCATCATAAAGTTTTTATTTCTACTACATGTACAAATCTCGTCATTGTTTGATATAGCCATAGCACATGCAAAGTATTTGAATACACACAATAGTTAAACGTAACTGCTTTTCTTCGCTATTCAGTTGTCATGTTGTTGTAATAGTATTTAACATTTGTAAGTGTTTTTGTTTCAAAGTTAAATAGACATAAGCAATTACTGTTCAAATAAAAACTGGACTTAAGAGAGTCTGAGAATCTAACCAACATGGTACGGCGATTAGTTAATTTCTTCTGACATTCTGTTCTTTCATTTCATTACATGTATACGCAAGGCAGGTAGGTTTGATTATAAAAAGTTGTATGCGCCTTTAAACACACATCAAAGAGAGAGAGAGAATTGAATTGAATGACTTGTCTAGTCCAGCCTGCACTTAAAATCTCACTAACGAGCATAAAGTTCAGGTCAACATTAATTCAATAACTAACTCGAAAAACAAAAGAGCTCTAGGAATTCTCAGCTCGAAGAGGTATACGACCTGAGATGACATGACCATGTCATGAAATGGGAAATCCATCAAGAATGCAGCTCTGAAGGTAAATATTTGCGCAATCGGTGAATAGTAATGTAATTGTTTTGTATTTCTTTAATTCTCGCAGTTTGCTAATGAAAAATCTAATCTAAGCAGAATAGAGATATTTCTAGGTTGTCAAAACATGTAACCGAATCTAACGTGTAGAAACTAACGCGTATTAAATTGCTGTGTATCTCAAAGCTGCAGCTGTACCTACTGAAGAAAATAAAAAGCACGAGAGAGTTTAAGAAACAAAGAGATAGGTATGTTAAAGTTTGTTTTCTATATGCGTGACCTCACAATGTGCAATGCACAGAAAACAATACAGAAAAATCTATTAACCTAACTCCGAGACTCGTAAGACAAAGCAAGCAAACAATGTTGATTTCATTATTGTAGAGATTAAAACTCGTGAAACGGCTTATCAAGGAAAAGGAACTTTGCCATTTTGCATGAACGCATAGAAATTTCGTATATACTAAAAGTATTTGTATTACTGTTACCTCCGACTTAACTTGCTCGACAAGACAGAAAACTCTGTATAGTAATAACTTGCAAACTCCTTTCGTTTGTATCTGTCATGTTGGAGTAGCAGGATATGAGAGTTCTTGCTAAGTTTGTCAGTCTCAGCGGAGCCTACGTAAGTGGAAACTCTTTATACTAAATCAAATAAAATACTTAAGACCAGAAAGAAACACGAAATGCGATTCAAGAAAAATGTAAAGCTGGAAAAAACTATAATGTAATGTAATGATGAAGCTTAAGACTTTAATCTCAAGTCAGACCAAGACGCATACAATTCATAATGTAATAATACTTACATAACATTTCCTTGAACTTAAGTTTCATTTACAAATATTGCAGCTTACACAAACCAAGTATAATTCTTACACGTCTATTATTCCAACTCTAATACCTACATACTTAATACTTGCATGTTATAATACGTGAATTCCGGACAATGACGCTTTAACACATGTAAAAGTATCATCATAACAATGATCACCTATACGAAGACTTACTTCTAGGAACATGGCAGTGTGTAATAATGAATGGATTACAAATATATTAACAATACACGTATACATTTCATGTATTCCATTTCACTACGTTATACAAGTACGGCAAACCGGCCTTAACACAAACCATGGGAAAACTGTTTTTAGCTCACCCTTTGTCAAATAACGAACATTTCTCATAATAGAGATAATACAACTAGCTACTTACTGGTACATTGTAATCAAATTGTAGACTCAATTGAATTAAATTCCTTTCCTTGGCATTCTTTCTCTTTTATTTTATTTTCTGTGCAGTTTACATAGAAATGTGCTAAGTAGTAGAATGCACATATACGAATGAGAGCAAAGCACATATAAAAATGGAAGTTATACCGGCAGTCTTTCCCCTGCCTAATAAGGCCATGTAAAAGGGCATTAATTTAATCTTGCTCACATCTTTAACAGTTTAAAAAACACTTAATGCATTATTCAGACTAATGCAGAATGGATTCATACAATAATGGCATCTATTAATTACATGATTAGGAATTTTTGCTTTGCATTCTATTTCATTATTACTACCAATACACGGTCTAGTAGAATCTATAGATTGTCTGCACTAGAAGGCACAAAGAATGTCTCGGTTGCCTCCTCCTTGCTAAATGACTTGTTTGTGCATGCATCTCTGATATTTATAAGTGGCTACACCAAGTAATGTTATTATTGCTGTAGCTATATACAAGACATACCTACTGCACTGCACTACAAGGCTGCAGAAAATAGCTTAGAAGAGAAATAGTAAATTAACCCGATTAGAGGGTTGGATCAAAGTCAGTTTTCCAATCACGTAATAACCACTGGAATGCAGAGCAGTGCTATCAACTCTAATCAAATGCAACCAAAGCAAACTGAAATCTAAAAGAATTCAGTCTAGTTAAGATGGATGTATACACTAACTGAATAGAGAAAAAAACCTGACGATGATGATGATGAGATCATAGCAGTCGATTCTTTACTGATGCAAATTAAAGATACAATGCCTCCAATGCTCAGTGCTCACTGACAATAAGCACAGAGTTCACATAACATTTTCTATTCACACACACGCTCACAATAACCAAAATGCTGTGGATGAGATGAGACTATGGGAGACGAAGAGATAAAACCCAGAGAGCTTTTCCTATATGTGAAACAGGTAAATTATTATTTCGTATAGGGTAAGCCTTTGAGCAACAAAGATAGGAATTTCCTGAGACAGGTAGTGTACACACCGTCAACAGAGCACAGTATTTAAAGCAGTGTAGTGTTACAACTTGTATTATATAACTGCATGTACGAATATCTCATCTTTTGCTATTGTCGAGGATGAATTTAAAATTCCAACGTCATCTCATAAGCCATTCTTTTATTCCTCATTTCTTCTAAATTGCTGGTGCAGTACAATGAGATTCTTCTTTCACCCGAGATCCACACATCCAACAGGCACATAGAATGAAATAATACAATTTCACGGCTTAAGTACTGAAAACTATTCAGAACTCATAGTCTTGATATGTTCAAGCTTTTAGACTCTTTATTCGAAATCAGAGAAGTGCAGATGAAGGAGATGTTGTGCATTTTAGCTGCCAGGCTAAGAAAATGCCTCACACAAACACCGACACGAAGATGACGGATACCGCCATAATGTATAACACGTACCTTAAGGTGTTGCACATATAGAAACTCTTTTACACTCTGTTTAAATCTATATAGAGTTTAAGTAACTACAAACACGAATGGGATACATACAGGGTTATGTTATAAGTATGATTTCTTTTGCATGTGCGTAAAATGCCAAAGAATTTCACACTTGATTAAGCGATTGCCTTGCCTTGGAGCTAATCTTTCCATTCCACTGTCTACTACACGTCTGTTTTTGACTGTGAGTCTTATGTTGCATCAGAAAGGCCAATTCAATTGAATTTAACTGCGTGCAGTCTGTGCAGTTTAGTGTCAAAGACAACTAAACCTTTAACCTTCCATTTCGCAAAGTAATTTGACTTAAGTAATATTATTGCAACACAAATGACACTTGGGAATTCTAAATATATGAGCGTTGCTTGTCTTAATGTGAGCGAACATTTACAGTCAAACCATTAAGACCATTTACTACTACAAATACTACTTAAAAGTCCTTTTACGTTGAAATCTCTGCGGCATTTGGTGCTGGAACCGTAAGTCTGTGTACAAATAAAGTAAGTAATAAAGCCAAGGTGTGTTTATAATATATTATTATTACAAGCATTACTATACTACTAGCCATTTCGTAGCTTACTGTACTCCATAGGTTCTTGAGAATAATAGAAGGACTATAAACACAATACCTATAATGGACTGTAAGTGTACACAGGTAGACAAAGCTCTAGCAGCTCCTTTTATGAAGTGAGTTGCCCTACCATGAAGTATATAACTGTTGAATGTTTTCTTGTCTCCTGTAACAATACAAGTGTCGAGTACAATGGCTGAGAGCACTAAAGGGGACACGAGAAAGACACTTGAGCGAACAATGACCATAAAGTCAACTAAAGTCAAATGCAAGTAAACTAAAATCAGCTTCTGAACGTTGTAGTACACAGGTAATAATAATAATACACATCAAGTTTAGTATAACTCTCATATAGAAGAGTACAGGAAACTCAACACAAGGAGAGGCCATAATGCTAATTCATTTGCTGTTATACCCGGTATATGCATACTCACATCAAAAAGTAGTTGGAGAAACATGGGTTGGAAATTGAAAAGCTTTTTATTTTCTTGACTTGCTGTTAAATCTGAAAAGTTAGGTAAATCTTCTTCATGTATATATAGGACTACTATTTACTAGCAAGGTACATGAAACCAGAGGCAATTATTACAAGTTTAACCCTTCACCTCCTCTCTTGTGCTCATCCATTTAGCAAATGATGTGCATATTAAACTGGGAGAACGGTATAAAATCTTCATGCTTAGAATTTAGACTTGTCTTGATTCGAATCCTTCTTTATAATAGACTAGCAGTTGTACACATTCATGTAATATCACAGCTAATAGAATAATAGCAATGGCATAAGCTGTCAGGTTGAGTTCAGTCAGTGAGGAATATTTTACTACTACGATTACTACTACTACACTATTACACGCTACAGAATAAAGCACTGGTACATAAAGAAGTATTATGGCTAAAAATTAAATTTGGATGCAACAACCGTTCCGTTCTTAAGTGATATTACATACTTGAGCTATTCAGACTGCCTTACCTACAAGCAATAAAAATGTGTGAAAACACCAAGTGAGGTAGGGCACATTTACTCAGATTCTGTCTTAATAAATTAAAAAGCTGCGTTAGAGATAATTGACAGGGAATTACTGCCCTGGGTGATGCTCTACACAGAAATATATTAGCTTGTCTTTTATCAATGCATAAATACCGGGATAGCCATGCCATGCCATGCCACTCTCTGCCAGGAGCAAGAACATTGCACGTTCATACTCCACATATATCCCAGATCTCTCAACTCAACTACTATTCAAATAACCACAATAATGCACTCAACTCTCACACACTCATCTTCTCTCTGCATTTATATCTCCGCATCTATCTATTGACAACACTTTCAGCCTCAAGAAAAGCAACATAATACTTTTATATAAAATCAAGAAACAGAACTCTCAAGTCTAAAGTTACTTCGTCGAAGAAGTATACACACGTTTTGGTTTGTTCCACATAATGCTAATGTTCATATGTATATAATATTCGCCTGTCGTATCATGTTAGCCGCATTTTAATTCTGACTTGTTTGTATCCATCAACTCAACAGCCATGTAACGACTGAGGTTTACAATTCCTTGGAATTCAACCCGAATCATAAAGCAAAAGAAGATACTTAAGATGCTACCCGTAGAAGCAATGAGCAACTTGATATGATATTATATTACCTATTAAATATTGTAATTAAACTAATTTTTTCCATACAGAGACAACTCAACTGAAAAACATAACAGATCCACATTCCTCTCATACTCATGGCATTCTTTCAAAACAATCACACACAAGTACAAAGTGCAAAGCAAGTATTTGCACTAAATCCAGTGAACAGAATAAATGTGTAATTTGTAATAATAATAAAGTTTTTTCTATGTTTTATTGTATCCACAGGTACTACTGTTTAATAGTTCTGCGATGAACACAGAGATATATTTTAACTATTAACTATAACTATAAGTTTAACGTGTGCATACATATTTGTAATTGTAAACTTGTACAGCCAAATGTCACATCAAGTACACAGACACACACAACTCCACAGAGCTTCACATGCTACATGAATCTAAAAACGCACAACAGACATCTTGTTTTATAATAAAATCTTGTACAATAAATACTAGAACGAGAAACTTTTATCTCGAACCACCATCGAAAATCATTATAGCAGTAGTAGCAGCAGTTAAAGTGCTAGCACTGTAGAAAGGCCGTAGTAAACTAACCGAACCAAACTAAACTATCATATATCGTATCATCATCTCAATGCAAGTCTTCAACGGACAAGAGAGACAGCTAAACTACATCGTATGTTATTATGCCATGCTATGTTGCACATTCACATGCACAACACACTATAAAACCTTGTTCTGTGTACAACACTCAAATATTTCCCTGTATATTGCCTGAATTATAATTTTACAATTGTGCCCTGTGTATACTAGAAGTAGTTAATACGGCAGGATAGAAGTAGCAAGTGCTGTTGGTTTTATGCGTGTAGTTTCCAAGTTACCATTATTCGACTGTAGAATCCTACTCTTCTTCTGTTTTTCCCAGTTTGAAAAAGTTATGACTTCTTTGACAATCCAACACTGTGCTCCCTGCACAATGCCACATGCAATGTACACAAAAACTATTATGATGTAGTATTTTACCAATGGAAATTTGACAATAGCTTCTACTATTATCAAGTAATATGCATGCATGTCTGCTGAGAGAATCCTGAGATTGACGACGACGACCACGAAGAAGATGCTGAGACGATGGAAGTCTCGGCGAGAAACTTAAGAAAGAAAAGATACAAGTAACTTGAGAGTCACATCAGATCAGACCTGATTTTACACGCAAAACGATGCCTTCTTTTCCAGCATCTCTCTTCACTTTTTTCTAATAACAATTTTACCATAAACAAAATATATGTAATAACAAAGACCTGTTTGCATTGTATAATTACTTCAGCATTTTATTTTCACCAATGTAGTCAATACAGGTGTTGTAACAGCATGCTCTTCCATACTTACTTTAAATAAAAAGTGAAAATAGTAGGTACTGTCCGGATGGATTTTTCACACCTCAATTAACAATTAACACTAAATTGTATTTCCCCACAGGTAACTTTGTCACATAAAACTTCTGCAGCTTCATTATAGAGTGTTTGGTGATCCAATTAACAAATTAAAATTGTGTATGCTACCTTGTTGGACAAACAAATAGTTGTTTTTGGTAGTATTTTTTATTCTGACATTAATAATGATAATGAGCAATTAAAATTGTAATTATTAAGGGTTGCGTGATCGTTATCGCCACTACTGATTAATAGAGTAGTCATCCTTTATCATAAGTTTTTATGAAGGTGGAAGGAAGTATTTGCATTGCTCAAATTGTGTAGAATCGTATCATTATTTGAGCATCTGGTATAAGTAGACTTTTGTTATGTACATATTATACAGTTGAGAATTTCATAGACTAAAAAGCATCACGACAGTTAAAATGCTTGGATGTATTTATTTTTTGTCATTGAACATTCCCTATGATATTTAGTGCGTTTTAATTTTCCCTTTGGCTAAAATTGTGTGGTACAGTATACAAGTACATGTACAACGCTATAAAGGTAAAGTAAAAGGCGATGAATGTCTCTCAGCATCAATCCAAATTCAACTGTCCAACACTAACCTCCCTCTTCAAAAAGAGTTTTTGCTCATCGTGAAGAACATTATCAAGTTTGATCAACATTCCTTCCTTCCTTTTTAATATCTGGATGGATGGATCCATCAAAAGAGTAATAGGCCATAGATAAATTCAAAGATTTGTGATTCCATACTACTTAGGTCCTATTTTCTTTATCTGTACTATTGCATACATTGATCGAATGTGCATTTGAATTTATATTTGCTGACAGACCCTCTCTTAAAGCACAAAGTACAACGAAAATCATCTGGTAAGTTCCACCTTCAAATAATGATCTTGAATTTTCTTTATAGTACATTCTTACGCACAAACTATATAAATGTACCTATTGCATATACCTACTTAGACAGGTATGTAATTTTTAAACATGGAGTACCTATATAGAAATGCTTTTACATTACGCAGTATGCGTGGTGTAACGTAATGAAGCGAGCACGTACCATAACGCGAGGTACACATAAATAACATGGACCAGTTAGTATCCAATGTAATAATATTGAATGCCAAGACACGTTATGTATTACTTGGAGTTATAATATTAGGTACTCTGTGAGATCTTCAGTTTGTTAAATCCAACATGGCATACTCCAATCTACTAACAGGGTCTCCATCGGGAATGGAATCTTGATTTGCCTCAGCTGAATTGGATTCGTTTCTTTTGACCAATTTCAGCTTTAGCAATATGAACTGGAAATTAAAAGAAAACACATACAGGCAAGAAGGGTTTAAAGTTTAAAGACATAAGACCCTGCCCTGGAATCTTCTTACCTAGGAAGAATTCGAGTACAAACAATCAAGTTAGAAAAGTTCATACAGTACGGAATGCCACTATTGAACTACAGCTACTTTGAATCTTTATTACACATTCTTTATACAAAACCACGTCTACTAAGACGGGAGTACATACATAACTCTGTGTGTATATTACCCAGAGAGTGCAATAGAAAGGTGTACAGATTACTGTTGAAGATGGATAGATGTGAAATGCTATCCTATTCGTCTTGCTCTTGTAATACCTTNGATAGATGTGAAATGCTATCCTATTCGTCTTGCTCTTGTAATACCTTTGTTCGAAGATGGTCTCACCTTGTTTTCTGAAATTTTTGTATTCTTTCTCTCGACTGTGTAGCACTCTTTGCTCTGACTGAGTTGAGTGAGAAGAAAATCATAATGCGAAACGTGAGGATCATATTTTACAATGGGATAATAATGCATAATACAGCATTAAGTTGGAGTGCTTCACTTCACTCTAACACTCCACTGCAGTAAATGTACATAACATTCTTGCTTGCTTTGCCTCATTTGACGTGATGCCTATCCTCCTAAAAAGAATATACATCTTCTTGAGTTCTTCTTTCTCTCTGTAGCACTTTACATTTACTACAAGAGAAGCCTTGCATTCTTACTGACTGATGATCGTGAAGATAGTGATGATGATTTTGTTTAGATTTGGTGTGGATGGACTTTTGGAGTGGTTTTGTTTAGAATACAGACAGCGAGAAAGATTAGGATGGATAGATTGGATTTGAATGAGATTGAATCTATTTGTCTGATGCTGCCTTTTAGAAGTAACTCATGTCCAGTCAAGGCAAGTACCTAATTAAAATATGGACTGAAGCTGTAGGTTCGACACTTTAGCCTTAACACTAATACTTCTTGTCTGATGCTCTCTCTCTCTCTCTCTCAAGTGCTCTATGCTCCTTTCCATTGGGAGTACGTAGTAGTAGTAGAAATAATAATAAGTAATAAAGTAGAAGATTTCAGACTATAGACTTTGCAATTCTCTACTATAATAACAAAGTTGGTTTGGCTTGTGCTGTTGCAAAACGAGCTGCATGGTTCATGATGACTCAAGTGCTAAAATGCTGATGAGAGTGGTGTATTTGTAAATGCATGCAACAACATAACACAACAACAACAAAGCCGAGAGGACAAAGGATTGATGGGATTCTGCATGGATAATAAATGCGGTGTGAGTGCAATGTTTTATATTTATGCTGTTACTACAAGACAAGAGAGTGCCGGTCTGGGTTGTATTTTAAATACAGTGTGTGCCTGTTTTGCACGTAATATGTTTTACTATAATATAATTGCATTTTATGAAGTATAAAGTATAATGTATACAAAAAGGGTTTGCAAGTGTAAGTTGGTCTGTGTGTGCATATTCTTTGTATGTGTAATTGTGTGCTTGAGTATTATATAAGTGCTTAGTATCTGATGATGGTCATCTGGGTGGCCAAATAAGGATGAGATTTGTAATGCAGCTAGAAGAATCTTTTCTGCCATGCCATGTTATGCTGATGGTTGCTTTACATTGGTTTTCTTTGTGTATTCATGACCCTTTTCGGAAGAGACCTTGCATGCTTGATCAAAGGAAACTCGTCTCTCCACATGTCAAACTTTTTCGTCATTTCTTTTCATCTCATCTCATCTTGACTTATGCTAGTTTCTTTCTGCCCGGCCATTACATTAGTGCGGACAAACGTCACAGCTAAGAATTATAAGAATAACTTATTAGATTGTTTAGTGCACTGCATACCAAAATGTACGAAGATTAAACCAGACAGCTACACTGCAGCAAGACAACTACCAGAGCATCATAATTCATAATATAATGCAGCTTCGTATTATCGTATTATTACAACTGCACCTTTCACATCATCTCAAAGAGCTGCTGGACAGTTTAGCATTTATTTCAGGCAGAATAATAAATGCACACATAACTTATATTTTGAAATTCCGTCATCATTGGTTTATTATCAATACGAGTGTTTATAATACGGTAGACAATAACATCGGCACACACAGTAATGTGGTCGTGGTTTAAATTCAAAGAGATAATTCTGTTCTAGGTGGGTTCTGTGTAGAAGCTCTGACTCGACCGCACTGACAGTGACAGTCGTTGCCGCTTTTATCTTGGAAACTTGTCATGTACAATTTACAAATAGTAAATTATATCAAAGCTAAATTATCATAATTGACAATTACTTTTCTACTGTAAGCACCAATGAACTCTAGACAAAATAATTTGTAGTAGGCTGGACACGACTGGAATGAAATGACCAACTTACGGTTTTACCATATACATTATGCTACAGTTCAGATATTAAAATTGTTCGTTTACCATTATCAGCAAGTATTTTTCATATTTGTATTCAGTCACGGATTTTTCTTGTGAACATACAAGGAAGCGGCGATAGCACAGGTAAGTCAACCAACAACCAGCAAATTTTTTATTAGGAAAATTCGCCTTTGTTGGAATACTTGTGTTGCATACAAAATCAGAATGTTTGAAAACATTAGAGGCGTCTGTAGCTGTCTTAACTTGAAATTAGGAAAAACAGACAATAACTTTTCGAAATAAATGATCACATATGAATGTTTCAAGTGTGAACTCGCACAAGAATTTGTGTTATACTGTGTGGTTATATATTCATGTAGATGAAAGTCTGCTCACAGTTTGCATCTACATACTACAGCCATACCTACATGCATACATACATGAAAATGTATTTAAAATATGTAGAATACATGCCAAAGTTTTTCTGTTTGAATTATGTCTTGTATTAGTGTTACACTAAAATGTATTCAGTCTGTTAACTAAACTGGGAGATGTTTAGAAACTTGGTATTAGACTTTTAGACATCATTCTACCAGATAGGTTGGTCTCTACTACTTCTCTATAGTAGCACGTAACTTCTTGTTGAGCAATCATCGTTTCGTTTCATTAGTTACTTTATTGCAAAGTAGATTCATTACATTAAACTACAACATGCATTCAACAATCTAGTACCACGGCAATTCTTTCTTTTTAACTTGGCAGCTTAAAGACGTTCTTATAGTGAGTTTTAGAGTCCAACCCAGTAGTAGTACAGTAGGTACTCTCTCTCTCTCTCTTGGGAAGGGGAAAATAATGAGCTGGATAAATAATTACTCGCTGAGACGAACATTTACAATTACAACTTACCTGTTTCTGGTCCAGATCAAGTTTGAACCTCTTTTTTACACACTCTCCATGAATTCAATTTGAGTCCACTACATGATCTCTGAGAAAGACGACTCTTATCTGTGAACACAGTCTCAAGTTCACTTCAACTGTACTACAACTACTACAACTACTATTGTAAAATGCACCTAAACTCTGCATGTCACTTAATGCAGTACGGAGTACATTCTTCGTGTTCTCAAAGCAATACATCAGGAAGACAATCCAGGTAACATATTGATGAATAGTAACAACTTACTAGTCTCTGCACTTTATTCTCATTCACAGCAACCATCGCTCATTTAACCATAATGGAGCCAATAACAGTAATAACTAACATAGTTACTTGCAGAATCACAGTCAATCTCTATTCAAGTCTTTACTGTGTAATCGCCTCTCCTTAATTTTTAATTGACAGCTTTCTGTCACATAAATTCTTCTTGTATAAATAACTTCGAATAAATAATGGTCACAAACTGCAGTTCTCAATTGTATATATCACATCAGCTAAAATCTGTTTTAACAAGTAGACGTTTTACCTTTAAAGCTAAGCTATCTGCTAATACTGTGTTAAAAAATTAATTAGGTAGTGCAGATAAAATATTAGACGCAGTTTTGCAATGTAATAATATTCTATAGTGTCTCCTCTGTCTAGTAAAGTATAAATCTGAAGCATTTTTATCCGTAATATTAAAGCGTGTTTATCAAGTGAGGAAAATTTGTATTTGAAATAATATTTTATCTCCTGGCTAATCTGTTTTAACACATCTGCTCAGCAGCATCCCGCTTTTGTAGACTACATCAAGCGTGCAGTGTGCTATAAATTCGAAAACGCAACAGACACATAGCACTAAACAATTCTTTACCATGTCCTGCACACAACAGTGCAACAAAATCAGGAACCTCATGCAACGAAAATCTGATTACCATCATCCCTGATTCGACATAACAACAAAAACAAAGGTGAAGAAATTTTTACCCAGGTAGATTCTAAGCACCCGGTCGTGCAGAGAACAACAAAACTCCTGGTCAGTATTCAAAGATGCTTGCGGTTATATTTTGGTTGCAATCATTTTAGTAGGGATGTATATCTATAGACGTTTTATCAATAAAATTCAATATTATGACCTCAGGACAACCCAAATAATCATCGTGTACTAGTAGACTCCATGATAAAATTACTCCGAGAGATAATCAAAAATATGATATGCAGTGTAATCTTTATTGTAGTGTATATATATCTGGTGCTTGTGTTCTTACGTGTGCACTACATCAAGTCCTTCATCAGCCCAATAAACAAGTTACGTATAAATTAATGTTTTTATGTGTACTATGTACAGCTACTGGCTTCCCCTGATCCAACATGAAAAAATAAACATCAAACTGTATTGTTTAACAGGTATACACTTGGAGTTTTGGTAATATGGCGTGTTCAAATGTTAGCTTATTTACATCACATACAAATCCCACATCAACATCTCTGATTTCTTGACTTGGTCCCTCACCACTGACCATCTGATGTCACGTCTGACAGACAGATCGGCTGCGCCACCGTAACAACATAAGGGAAAACAAATCACGAAGGAGCCCTCAAGAAGGGACTGCTACCTTCGTTTCCTCATACTATACGGAATAGAAAATTAAAAAAGAAGGGTGAGTGTGCAGTAGTGCCTGGAAAGTACCTTTATTTCCATCTCATGCTCACAATCTGTGTAAGTAAAGTCAGTTTTTGATTTTATTGTGCCTTAGCTTTCTTTACTACGCATCTTGGTTTAGATTGGGACACAGCTGCCTACCTGTCTAACTACAAACATCAACTTACAATTAGATAGAGTAGGTAGTAGCTGCAGTGGGTTGTATTTTTGTATGCTATTAACATCAATTCGTTCGTACTTGCAAGGTTACTCTATAAAATATTAGAATAACTCCTAAATACTACTACCCTATGACGAAAAGTAAGTGTACTTTGGTAAATCCAAAACAATGAAACTTTATATGGGTATATACCTGTGGTATTATAGATTATGAATCCTTTGATATAATGTCATATAGATAGAGATCTAATAAAAACTTCATCTCATCAACATCAGCAGCATGTTCTCCGAGTCGGAGCAGCCGGAGTGAGTAAAACATAAAAACGATACGAGAACACTGTAAGGAAAAAACTAAGATTTTTTGTACTGCGAGATAAATCTGACCCTTAGCTCACCCTACCTTACCTTTTAGTGATGTCCTTTTGAAAATCTTTGACTTAACTTGACTTTTCCCTATCAACTTGTGCCGTTTAGTTACTGTTCTTATTCTCTTTAGTCTTAAAGTCAATTCTATTGTAAGACAGGCATTGTTGTATATTATGTGACTGTTGTCGTCTCAATACCACTATTAGTAGGTAGTTAAAGCGTACAAGTTAAAATCTGACCTGCTCTTCTATATTATACACAAGATTTCTATTTCCTACACAATACGCACATGGTTCCTGTACAAGATTACACAGAGTTTTACTCACAGATGTATATAACATAACAGAGTTGTATACTACATGTTGAACACGATTGAAGGAAACAATAAGGTGGAAAGGACCTTTCTTTCACACATTGTTTTTCTTGGTAAATGGTAACAAGTGGTTCTGATTCTGTTCAACCCTCAAGGTCTTTTGCTCACCACATTGAAACACCACCACATACGATGTTTACTGTGTGCGTACTCATTTCTGTACTTCCTACCCTCAGAATACAGGTACATGTGTATGCACTGTTACGTACTAGTACTTGGCGTTGTAGGTACCTGAGCAGTGTACACGGATAATATTTATTAATACTGGAGCACTCGACTTGCAGCAAGTTGGACGGGTACCTGCATGAACTCTTCTTTCTTTCTTCCAGCCACTTACTGTTTACTAAGTAATGATTGCATTAGACTTGGCGCCTACCACCCGATATCACTTTTCTTCCGAGAGTTGAATCTTCTTTCGAGTCCTCCCTCTAAGAATATTTAATTGCAATTTTGCACCTCAAACCGTCCTGCCTCTTGGCACTTATGACTATTACATTACATAAAATTGTGCTGCACCTGCCTTATGGCACTCTAATTAACGTCATCACTACACCTACCAATTATGGTCTGACTATATGGAGAACACTGCTTTTCCAAGTAAAAGTCTGTCTATTGGATCACATTTTAAAGGCAATAAGTAGTGTGAAACTGGAAACAACATTCGAACCATACTGGGAAGTAGGTGAAATGTAAAATATCTTCCCAGACACAAAAATCATAGCTTCAACTTTACATTGCTACAATGAATCGTTGGCAAATGTCAAACATAATTTTACATAATATTGCTTTGTATACTAGTATTGCAATGGTAGATTCATTTCGGAATTAAATATTCGTAAAAATCATGTTTAGAAATGTGAGTAGAACTTACAAACTGAAGAAATCATCCATTCATCCAACAAAGCATGTCTGTGAGTGACAAGCAACGTCTACTGGAAATGGAAAGGAACTGCAGGAAGAGGCACCAAAACTTATCAATCTGTGGCATCGAACGGACTGCTAAATTTAGCATGGGTTATATGTATGCCACAAAATTTCATGGACTAATAGACTAAGATTGACAGCTAAGTTGAGAAAAGAACTATTAATAACTTCTCAAGCCAAAAGTATAGGACAGAAAACTTTGAAAGTGATACACCGTACTACATAGCAAGTAACGGTCCACACAACGAGACGCAATGAATCGGAACCAAACTACAGAGGAAGAAATAGTACGACAGCTTTATTTGGGAAGGTATGGTCGTTATAATATGCTTCTTTCGCTTAAAATATTTATATTATGGTCACAACTGCTTATGAACATCTTTTTCAGTTAATATTATTTACTTTTAGTCATCCGAAGTCTTGTAGTATACATGTGTCATAAAATAATTAGCACACCTGCCAGCAACGCTAAAATATGAAAATGGTGAGTGTTGCAGCAATATTTGTTTACACACAATGTAGAAATCTTCCAGCTGTAATTTATGTTATTATAATATTCTTCTATAGTGGTGGAGGCGCAGTTTGCGTAAGTATACGGCAACAATGTGCTTGTTCATGAAGAAATTATTACATTTTATAATAGGTAGGTAATAGAGTGAGTGAGTGCCGCCACCACGCCATCAATGGCGGGTCAGGTCATAACGAAGATAAGGGTCCGTTGCTAGATGTTCTTCACATCAGGGGGTAAGTTTAGCCTAACAGTGGCATTACACCAGTCACAGTACGTGTGGAATAAAAATAAGAAAACATTTTTCTATGATTTCGGTAATCGTGCTGTATATGGTACCTATAATGCTGGAGATATGTTTTGTGTAGCAACTTAACGAGCATTAGTTCACTTGATTTCTTGTTTACCTCCTTTCTGAACCTCTTGGGCTGCTCTTTTAAAGCTAAAGTTGGGCAGGACTCTTTCTTTCGTTGCTTAAAACTACACAGAAGTGGGGAGACCGTGCCGCATTTAGAAGGAACAGTGAAAAGAAAGAAAAAGACTTGAGATAGGTAAAAACATATAAAATATATCAATGTTATGTACATACTCAACCATCAAAGCATTGTGTATTGTATTTTATTTATAGGTATAAGCATTATGTAAGTAAGCACTTTATTGTATCTAGTAGGGATATAACAACTTCTTCACTATCCATACGTATATATATTTTTATACGAATTGAATATAGTTATTGTATGTATGTATAAGTGTGTACGTTATAGTTATGATTATAGAACTGTTAAAACCTTTCTAGCGTTTGGTATTCATACATTTTGCCTCACTCTAAGTGTAAACGAAGGAAGAAAGAACAATCGTAGCTGTCTTTCATGGCAAGACGTATGACTTTTTGAGCCATCATTCTAATCATATTGATTGCGTATTGTTATGCTTTTAGTTCTGACTTTTCAGTAAAAAACGAGATGGCCATGCAGCGATATGAAAGTAAAACACAGGGGTCCTAGCCTCATTCTCCGATTTACCTCTTGTTTATTCCACTTTTAAACATTGACCTACACTATGAGTTCTTAAGACAACCACCTTCATCTCATCATCGCAATGCATTACCTTTCGTACTCTGGAAAAGCGTCTAACGATCATCTTTCTCAACTAAACGATTTTTTTACCTGGCTCATCTATTATCATCAAATGAAAAGAGACTCCTCTATACATAAAACACACATTGCTCTCAGAGTTGAAAAATTCCTTTTGCAGAATAAGTAATGGTACTATACGTACTTATTATTACTTTGACACATACTGCACGCATGTTAAAAGAAAACTCTCTATGCTCTTTCACTGACAGAGCACAGACTCTTCTTCAACCTCAACTATTACAAGAATAAATATATATTTTAGTAAATGAAATCTTCAACTCATCTTCAGATTTATACGTACGTAAGTAGCCTTAAAATCTTTAGACGCCTCTGTGCAGCGAGATATTAAAAAATGAAACTCCATCCCACTATACTCCATCCCACCTATTCAACACCAAGGCAGAAAAGCCTAATAAGTCTCTGAACATATTACAGACAAGCAGACTTCACTCTTTTTCACTCTTTCACATTATATAATGTACTGGCACAAAAAGAACACACAAAGAAAATGAGGTTCAAAACATCATTTAGATACGAGATTCTGGAGCTTTTTATGTCATGCACATCTTTATTTTTAAGATTCACTCACACACAAACATTCACTCTCTACATATTTTACTACAACTACAGTAAATACTGCATCTTCCTATGTATACTACAATATTACTTACGAGACGAAAGTAATACTTTATTACAGTATGGGTTCCTAATGCATTTCTATTTTCGTGTAGCAGAGGAGTCTGTTTAGGCCAGCAGTACATTTACTACATCACCGTTCCACACTGACAAACCTGAAAGCAAGTGGGAAACAAAATCATAATGTAGGATTTGATGAGCTACTGTGTTCAACATGGACACAAATTATTTTATGTACGTGGTACAGTTTACTATAGAGATTTTAAATGACAGCAAATCATCATGAAAAGCTTTTGAGTTCCCTCACCTTATAACTAAAAATTACACAATCTACTACTACTACTACAATATACCTGTCTGTATGATGTGTACAATGTGAAAGCAAAAAAGAGAGCAACCGTTCTGTGGATTGAATACTGAAGTAAAGTTGAGTGGACTTTATCGGAATGATAACTCTAGTCTAGATCCATATCATAACAACTTAACCCATTTTAAAAGGTTCATTGGTTAACGACGTTCGTAGTGCCTGTATACTTCAGAAACACTGCGAGTTGACTTCATCCTTTAAAATAGGTGTACCACAACTGACACACGGATTATTATTCTCTTGAAACATTTCAGGCTTCGATACAGCTATAGTGTATAATATGAATACTAAAGATTCAAATTGTAGATACACAATGCATTTAGGTAGTCTAATATTTTTTATTGTGCTTTTTCACTTGATCGAACCCTTACCTTTCTCTACATGCATTCACGTTACATTATTGAGAACACTTGATACGAAAATAAAAATCCCACACTAGCCCCTTACCACAATTATCTAATATTACGTCACATATCTGCCAACTACAAAAGAATACTAATTCATTGAGAACAGAACGAACGGGATGGGTGTGTACTGCTAAGGTTCATTATCAATATATATAAATACATAAGCAGATGCAGATTAGTTGAATATGAAAGAAGAACTGTTGTTTAAGTTATGGATAAGAGATGAATTGATGGATTATTGACGTAAATGAAAACGACTGGTATCGCCCAACCCATATAGTTAGGTAAGAACGCAAAATAAGAAAGCAGTTTTGAGCGATATAAGATTCCTGACTATTGGTACCTTCACTAGATTCACTACTAGTGTAAATAAATTAAGAGGCAGGTTAGCAATTTTACTAGAAAAGTGAGATGATTTTATTACTGGGTTGGTTTATCTCTTTTACAATATTCAACTTAGAGTTAGGTAAGTATACAAAACTCGACAAAGGGATGATCGCACCACCAACTTATAATACAATTTAATTGGCTACAGGCAAAAAAGAAGAAAAACAAAGATAAACAAACCCACTTTACTGTTCAAGCTTTTTATCTACACCTTAAGGCTCTGCCTGTACATTCAATACCTTTACGCAATTTTTAATTCTCTCACTTTCCGACCAAATAAAAACTCTCAAATACCAAACAAAATCAAATTCGAGACTGTACATCCCATTTAGATTACACCTGTACTCCACATTCTACATACTTGATACAATATCTCCTTAGTTTATGAATATTACACTGTGATTCTGTGTAATTTTTTAGTGTAACGCATAAAATGGAGTCTCTACCACATTAAAGTAGCATGTTGCGGAAGATTTATCGTTTTCTCTAATTTGCTCACCACTACTATTTAAAAAGAACATAATATTTGGAAGATTATAGGACATCATAATCACATCTCTCGTAAGAAGAGATATACAGTAAGAATGATCTTCTTGCCTCGAAATGCAAAGACATAAAAGAATGTTTCATGGATAACATAATCGCACATTGCTGTGGTAGTAATGGCACAACCTTGATTAAAAGTGTTGCAGTGCAGACTAACGATGATTGTGAAGAAATATATAGAATGAAGAGAAGAACATATAGGAAAACGATAGGAAAGGAATGCGAGAGTATATAGAGCTCGACTTGGTTTCTGTCTCAGAGATATGCACATTAATCCTGATTTTATTCTCTGTAAACACACGACGAGAGAAGCATTGAGCTTGTTACATTCTCCATAATATAATTGTAGTCCTGCTCAGCTAATCTTTCTCTGCCTCCTCATTTAATCTCGTTCTTTATTGTGTGGAAGAATAGATTGGACTGAACTGCACTATAAGGTAAAAGAAAATCAAGAAATCAACGAAAGACGACTCTTCGTCGCCACCAACAAGATCAAAGTCTGATTTCAGATTGGAGTCAAGTCAACTACTCTTTGAATTGGATTGGATTGCACTGCATTCCTGTTCTCAATGCTACAATAAGTATGTTTTGCAGCTAAACTAGTACGAGTGAGTCGTATAAAGTATAAACCAAGCTTGAACCAAAGCCAGGCTTTCAAATAATATTACCTACACGCACACACATAACATACCATTACTACTACTAAAAGTATTACTACACACAGCAATGTGCACTGAATTCTTCCCAAGGCCTCTGATGAGAAATACAGGTCTTTGTTGCTCTCTCTCTGATGTATGTGAGATGCGTTGTGTGCAGTCCAACCAAACCAAGTCAGTCCGGTCTACATTCTACATTCACAATATCCCAATCCGCATCATCCACACATTGGATTAATACCAACACTATATGTACTATATTATACCACAACAGCCCACTGCATGTAGTATATAAACAATAACATGGGCATTAAGCAAAGATCAACTTACCCAGAAGGAGTTTCACACAAAACATAAACTCACTACATTTATTAAACAGGTGAGATGTAAGATATTCGCGTTTTTCGCCACGAAAATTCTACGTGATTTGCCTACGGTGAAATTCCTGCAAGACTCTTCACTAAAATCTCCTTTTCCTTTCCTACTCCCATTCTGCTCTTCTCTTTGTTTTCTCTCACTCACTCTGATGTTCTTCCAACAATTTAAAGCGATGCGTATACAAAACACAGAAATTGCACGCTCATTCCATCGAATTAACAATTTCTACACATAGTTCAACTTAATAGTTCAGAATATTTATTCTAGATACACTAGCTATGGCTATAAATGCTATATTAAATATGTTCTTGCGTAGCCTTTGTTTTTTCTACGGCTATATCGTTTTTAAACAGTCGTATTAGCAATATTGATGTGACGGGGAAAATAATATGAAGAGAAGATGGGCAATTATTTAATATGACTATAGAAAAGTTTTTGTCTGTATTGATATTCTGGTCAGAGACACACAATCAGTGAGCGTTGAGCGATCACTTCCTACGTAGCCAACAAATAATATTTACCAATAATATTATTTTTTACTGCCAACCAAAATACAAAGACAATTCATTCCTCTTTTTACAGAATGTCTTATACTATATGATACAAGTTAAATGTATAGAACATATACGGTCACCCACCCAGGTCCTCTCTGAACTCTTCTTTGGCTATCTGTATTCAAAAAATGTTCGTCTTGAGCGTTTATGATTGAAAACTGGTAAATTAAATACCTAGTCGGCCCCGCTCGTAGTTCAGCTGATGGGAGTTGGTAAAAGAAAAATAGTTGTAAGTACTGTATAATAACCTTTGTTGGGTTACATCATTGCATGCATTCTCCACATAAGCGTTCATGTAATATAAAGACTACTTACATGTTCGTATACATCCTACTACTGTATTTAGTTTATTGAATTTGTGTAGGCACACTTAACTGAATAGTTTACGATGCTCCAGCCTCAGCTTATTGTTTGTTAAGAACCAATAATTGACAATGAATAAAGATAATAGGCAGCAAATGTATGTATGACACCTTTGTTACTACCTACATTGAAATTGCAAACCCGATCTTTTGGTTACAATCAATACTATGATGGTTTATGACAAGGTTCGAGTTTCATTCCTTAAGAGAACACACCATCGCTCTTCCTATAGCTATCTTCTCATCGTTCAGACGTACAAATACATATTTTGAAAGTCAATGAGATAATTTTCTCCTTTGATAAGCCATAGATATGCCAAATTGATATGAATTTGTGGGAGTAGCCGCGAATAATCTTGTCTATTGCTGTCCTTTGCGGAAAAATTATATTTTACTGAACTACCATAAAACCAGTAGATCTGGAGATGTCTATAGGACTGTAAAGGGAGAGAGGTTGGTAGCTTATAACTGTATTTGTAGCTTTATTTTTATAATCACAGCCAATAATATATATTTTTAAGCTATGACCTTTCTGATAGGTAAAGGACGTGTATAAAATCCATAAGAAATCACAATCGTAATACTAGTAAGGAGGATTATAAGAAAAAGGTAGATGTTTATTGCATTATACGTTCGGATTTTCATACCCTTCCGTTGCTGACACAAAAACAAGTGATGTTGAGAGTTGTATTAGGTAGAGAGATAGAGGCTGCTGCTGTTTTCTAGCGCTTGTCACGTCAAAGACTTATGTCATGTCATGATCATCATGATTCTCTACTCAAATTCAACTTTTCTTTCCCCATCCACTCATTTTCAAGTCGAAACATTTCCATTATACGAATTATCTCCATTACCGCAGACATATAGACAGACATGTCTGCAATGAGTACATTTACAAATACTATAGCTACTAGTGAAGCCTTTTAATGCACTAAATATTGGTTTTGCTATACCACAGTAATGGGCCAGAGCATTGGAACAATACTGGTTTGTTTAATTACACAGAGATGTACAATTTAACCAAATTGACTTCTGTGTGGTTTGCTAAACTGGGATATATTGAACATGTCAATTTTTTCTGAGTTTCTGTGTGTAAAGAACTTGGTTATTTTTACTTTACGACATCCTGCATTACTGAAAGATTGTGTACATAGATTGTTCATTTTTTCCGAGACTGCATTCTTTTGCGTATAGTTATCAGCGTAATTTACTGCGATCCACTGCAATATTACTATTTGCATGTTACTTGCAATTTGCAAAAACGATCATATTATGTAACAATATAATTAAACACATTATACAGCATAGTTCCCAAGTGCCAATGTGGAATCTTCGAATTAAAGTAAACAGGAATAAATAATTAATTTTTCTCCCACAGAAAAAACAAATGATTGATATTTTAAGTAAAGGATCTTTCTTAAATACAAGATTCATGGATTGGAAGAGCCATAAAACATTTCTTTATTATACCTGGAATAGACACGGCCAGAAAGGCCATCGCTATGCAATGGCAATGTGATAATCGTGTACCGGATTTGGATTTTTTTCTCTACGTACTCCGTGACCTGCTGAGTTCATTTACGCGGAATTTCTACTTCACTTTACAAGAATCCTTCATAGATTTTTGATTTGAGATTCTATACATTCCTTTCGCATTTAGGTATCTCACTACTACTACTACTACTACCACCTTCTTTGTAACTTATCGAATCTTTGCAATAATATGCAGTGCTTAAGTATGTGCAGCTTTTAAGTATAAGTACTGCACATTCACATACTACATGAAAGTACACGACACACAATGCATTCCTTATGAAGAAGAAGGGAAAACTACACAACATGGTAAAAATGTAGTTGTTGCGATAACTTCTATATATGCACAGTTTGTGTTGTTATTGCTTTATTTGAATAACAAAGACAAACAGTCTATATTGAACGATTATTTTATACTCTTCCTTCTCTTGTTTCGTTCTTTATCTGTACAAGCGTGTTTAAAAATAATTTTATACGTGAAACAAGCCTATGAAGAGTTTACCCTGCATTTGCATAAAGTATGAGCTGCAGTATGCTAGTTTATTGCTTTTCAGTGTTTACTTTGATAGCGTGGACGCTATATGGTGGTGTAAGCTAGGTAGACCATTTTTTATTGAAATTCCTCTGTATTTCTATTTATGGCATTGTGATAATCGTTCTTGTCGTTCGTTGTGAGAAATTATGCTGCAAGAACTAATAAAATGTACCGTAGGTTCATAGGTCCCTATATAAATGAAATGCTTTTAGTGCACGTTGGTAATATATGTTATGTGTTTTTTAATGCATTAGCAAAAATGAAAAAGGAGTCTACTGCACCTACCCATTTAAGTTTACAGCCTGCATTTGATTATCCAAGCTGAAACGTAATACTTCCTAATAGATGATGATAGAATACTATTTGTGTACTGTTAATGCATACAATCATGCGAGTACTAGTAATGAGAACAATGGCTTTGGTTAAGGCAGTCTTCTTTGCAGAGAACAAAAGAATCAAGTTGAAGAAACAAAAGACAGTAAAAGGAGTAAAGGGAGAATTTATGAGGTACAGTTCAGGATGAATACTTGCAGTTGACACCTTAGAGCCTCTAAAGGTTACACCAACCAACTATCCCATTCTCAGTGTCAATCTCTGAGCTTGTTGCACTTGTTTTGCCACAAAAACTTATGTTATTGTTCCATTGGTAGTTCAATACTGTTTAGATCGACTGCATGTCTTCACTTTGTTGTGGTGCGTGTCACCGTCATGAAAGAAGAATTTAATTCACCTCAGTGACTACGAACGAAGAGACAGTCCAATACAAAGTCAATCTCATCGTCTGTTTTTCCATTCGCCTATTCCATATCCATCCTACTCGATCTTAGTCAGTTCAGTTCAGGTCAATTGACACTGGCATTCGGCCAAGCAAATAATAATCAGTAAAGCTATATTGCCTTCTCATTTTCTTGTACTTTATCTAATACTCTCCAACTTTCTGCTTGCTCACTTTAAGATCATTTGTAAGGAAGCCGCTATGAACATTCCAACACGTGTGATGATTGATGATAATGGTCAGTCTGAATTAGCATAGTATCAACTAATAAAACAAGGCACTTGATACACAGCATTAATGCTGTGTACAACTCTGCATGTCCTATAAGAGCAAGCAAAACTTAAGATCAAAAAATAAGTTGAAACAGCGAGACATTTCTCCAATAATACCTAATTAAAAAATTGTTAAAGACAAAATCATCTCACGCTTTACAATTCTTAACAGGATAAAAGCCAAAGCTAAAAGCTAACAAAATTAAAGTGATCAATGAGAAATCGCACATTATGATATTTGTTTAGATCTCAAGATACAGGATGTAATGCACATTTCTAATATTGTTATAATGAAGTGAGTCATAAAATCAGTAAGTTTTCCACATAATCATCAATTTCCCAGGTATTTTTATGCATATTAATTTCCCAGGACGTACGTATAGGAAGTTAAGAATTCATGGGGGACTATCTACTATTGTGTAAGATGGATTTTATTTCTACTGTATATTCAACTGGGTTTTCATCAATTCGAGGATTACGGAATTTTTGATAAAAGTATTTGACACCCACATGCAAATGTTTCACTATAGTGTATTCAGTTGTTTGGTGGCTACTGGAATTTGATAAGCAATAATTTTGTAATAGTAACTTGCGTATACGCGATTGTGTATTTAATTTATCATTTCAATTTGTATTTTTGTATTTGTTTATGAAGCACTACTGTTCACATTTCGGACGTGAAACATCAATCTAAATATCAAGGTAGCAGAATATAAATAATACTTTGCAGTTCACACAGTTACGTACAAATATTACGTCTATCAGCCTGACTGTATTCGACTGTATAGAAGTATCAACTGCCAAATCAACAAGTAATAACAGTTTTGTGTAAAATTGAAATTATTGACAACATGCTGATAACATTTTGAGCAAACAAATCCTAAATAAAGTATGTATCTACCTAACTGAGATGAGTTCATGAAGTTAGATAAACGGATTACCTTCACGATTTCGCCTGAACTATAAACATTTCATAATACTATGTGTTTAATACATATCACAGTGTCTTATCAGCATTGGTGGTTATGCCTCTTGAAAATTGACTTACTTAAGGCCACAAAAATTGAAGCGTAGAATTATTATTCTGTTCACTGTAAACAAGACCGTTAGTATTTAACATTTATTACGTTAGTAATGCATATTGACAATTGCCCTGACAAGCAGATGTTGTCACAGGAAATCTATGATGATAAGCAGTCAGTGAGTAGTGACTACAACCAAAAACGCCATAAAATGTGATATGGCTCTGTATCATCATCACCTTTATATGTAGAGTCCACCAATATACTTATTACAGATTCCCGGTAACTTAAAAAGTCCAATTCAATAATCTAGACAAGCATGTTTACAGTGAAATGTCATAAATGGACTTGATACATAATTAGGTTGAGAGAGAAACAGATACTAAATTTTAATGAACATGCACTTGGATTGCTTTAGTTGCGGTGCTTGACATTAATTATCACATTGTGAATTTCGATGATGCATAGGAAATGCAGAGGTCAAAAAAGCAATCTGATAGTTTAGTTAAAAAATACTTTGTAATTGCATTTATAATTTGCAATGATGCACAATACATGAAAGAACCATTAGAACTAATTGCAAGTAATCTTTGCCCTTAGAATGATTGTACCACTTTTGGAAATACAGAGTGTTCTGCTGTATAATATAAAAATGAAATCAGTAATACAATAATTATATTAATTTACTATGGCATAAGTATACATAAAGTAAGGTATTTACATTGTTATGATCTGCTATAATGTTAAGAAGAGCTAAAACTGAAAACATAAGATTAATTTAATCAGCAGCAAATCTACAATAAATAATTTGAGCTATAAAAGTTCAAAATAATCGACTGCTTAATAATAATTAGTACAAACAGCAATTTTTGGTTGGATATTCTGATAGGTAGTAGTTTAGTTTGGTAATATCTGTTATACAGATTTTAGAGTTACTAAAGATGCAGCAGATCTCTTTCCTTCATCAGTTTTTAAGACTTACCACAAGAAACTGGATAATATTACGTTCTTACAGCAGATGTTGTATTAGGATAAGCTGTCGTTAACGAAGTATACTAGAAATGAATATATGGGATAAATACAGATCCACTGTGTAGATATACAGACTTATCTTACTTTACCCCATTTGTACAACCCTGCCCAATTACATTTTTACCAAACGCACACATTGTCAAATCGTTATCAATGTGTGGGAAAAGGTCTGAGATCGCTTTGATTGCGTTTTTTACAGGCAGAGAGTAGAAGGTTTGAATTGTGGGTATGTGAAAAGATACATTACCAAGAATCCTCATTTTTAAAATGAGGGATTTGATCATGTCCAAGTCTAAAAGGACTATTTGTCTTATGACAGTAATTCAAGTAGTAGCTTTAAGGGAAAAGGGCAAGTTGTCTTAAATATATTTATACTATTCCTTAAGTAAAGCACAGATAAAAGATGAAAATACATTTGAGATGGTTTTGTTTGGTGACATTTGTCGTCTCCATAATGTGGAAGAGACTGTCGAGAACAAAACTACATTCGAAGATATGGATGAGAATGTAAAATGATCTGGGGTGACCTTAAATGGGCAAATGCATAAAAGATGCTTCATACCTGAACACTGAAAGAGAGTTCACAACAAGACTGTAACACAGATAAATGCAATAGCTTGCCTTAAAATCGTCTGTTTCATTTTAAGAATGTCAACATTCATTCTGGTTCTTGTGAGTATGTGATGAGAGTCTAGGCACTTGCACTTAACATAATGGCAGTGAGAATACAAGACATATGCTCTGAATTCTCAAACCATGTCCTGTTCCTGTCCCATACATAATATTATGTAGGTAGGTAGGTAGGTCTTAACAATGTCATCAAAATGGGACTACTTTCCCATAAGCTGCATTGCATTGATCGCATTCAAGAATATTATGCTCAAGCTGAATACAAAGTTTACATCATTAAAAAATCTGTTTTTACTTGCGTCTTAACCTTATCCCATTATTTCTTACGTCTCCATTTGCTAAACTGAACTCTCATCGTCAACTATAAACAGTTTCAGCTGTCTCACTTTAATAAAGCTGCCATTTGTAACAAACACATTATGGGATTTTGTTGAATCTACATAATCAGAGACGATATAATTCATATGCACGAATAAAAATAAAGCGCAGTCGAATAGTAGATAAATATTTTGCAAATAAAGGTGTGGATTAATATTTTAATCTTATCTTGGAAACCAGTGGATTGGTTATTGAATAAACTCACAGTAGTTCATGATGGATGTCTGACAAACAATATTGGTATTGCTACCGTTTATGTCAATATTTATACAAAACTAATGACCCGCTAATCTCCTCTGGCTCAATCGTATTCGCAAAAATGATGAGCTAACTTACATGCTAATAATCTGTAGCACATAAACAATTTTACAGTACCTACATTTCATATTATTTCGTGCAATTAAGACTGCACCATTAAATATCTTAAATAACTACATGTAAATACAAATACAGCCAAACGAACCAAGGCACTCAAATAAAACCTTACCTTTTGCCTTTAGCCTTACCTTTTGGCAACATTTAAGATGTGTATAAGAATGTTTTAAGAACCAACCTCCCTTTTTTAAAATTTGAAAACACATAACATGCATATGGTTAGTATACTAAACTGATTTATGAGAAAAATACATGAAACCTAGTTTACTGAAAATGAATGTTGTACTAATCCAAAATTGGAAGCAGTTTCTTGCAATGAAAGTAAGAAAATTTAAAAATTTTGGAATGGTAAGTTTGCTCGTTCACCTAATAATGTTTAGGGCAAACGAGTTTTTTGGACAACACCTGGTTTTTGCATCGGTGAGAAAATTGTTTTGCATTAGCAAGGCAAATCTGCTCTCTAATTTTAATTCTCTTGACTAATCGTCATACAGTTGAAATCAATTAATAATAGTTAGTATGAGCATGCCTCATCACTGACAATTGGCTAGTGCAGTACAACATTACACGGAACAACAATGCTACCTTATAAAATATATTGGTACAGCCACACACACTCAAGTCAGCCCATTCAATTTGACTTTACCCATTCAGCCTATCTTCAGAGTGAACAACATACTTCCATATAAAGCTCATGAATGTGCTGTATACATAATTTTTCTCTATTATGCTTCCATTGTGCATTGTGCACGTGAACAAATGACTTTAAATGTATAGAGATGCTGATACCACATACAGGTAAGTACAGCAGACTATGATGGGCCGGTCTCCTCCTTGGAGCATATAATAAATTGAATTAAGTCGCACAATCGTTTAGCAATCGTCTTGTAAACAAACTACTTATATTTTAAATACCTGCTTATGACCTGCTTATTTGCAAGTACTTAAGACCTTTACTTATACAGAAGCCATTACTCCAACAGAAAAGAAGTTATTGGGAAACCAATTAGAACATTATTAATAATGCATGCACAAATTTCTTCATTTTAAAATCTGGGCATTTAAAAATGTCTGGTGTATTTGTAACATGTGCGTATAGTAATTAGAACTAAATAGGTATCATAGTAGAGGAGGTAGAAAAATGAGAAGAAAGTTTTTACTCCCTACATGACATAAACGGTAAATGAATTAATTACACATCCTGAAAGTCAAAATCGGCAAGTGCTGATTACACTTGATGATATGATTGGAAAGAGTGTGATAGAATAGAGGTAGATGAAAACAGGCATTCAGCCCCTGTCAAGTCAAGAGATTAATTTTTATAAGCTGAATGTAAAGAGGAACATTAAGTAACCAACTCTCACACACCTACACGCAACTTTCCTTTTCCTTATCCTCAACTCAGTCTGCAGTTGCTAAAGTGCAAAACATTAAATGGGATATTCCATACAGAGAATCCACATGGAATTTCAAGTGAAACAAAACGTTGCTATTGAGAATAACCAAATATTATCCATTTTTATCGAGCCTTTATGCTCCGTAGTTGTGTTAAAACGTAATAAAAATAAAAATAATGACAATTCAAATTCATGATGCACATTATTGTATATAGTGCGAGTATATTAAACGTACAACCATCTTGCATCATGTCGTTTATTGTTAGTATATAGTGTCTACCAAAATTATGGATCTGTGCACACTGAGATTTGTGTGTAGCATGTCTTATTATGTATTACACGCGGCAGCAATAATGCAATGCGATGCAGCACAGCAGCTTGCATGCGTATGTGCATATATACAAAGATGTGCCATGTTTGTCTATCTGTGAAGATAATACTCCTTATGGAGCATGAAAAGATAAATGTGAAGTGCCATGCCGTACTAGAGGATCTCTTCGCTAAAGCGAAGGACACCCGGAAAACTCTCACTACCAAACAATATATTTCACAAAGAGAATCTCATTCAATCCAAAAACAAGCAATCATTATTTTGCTTTTGACTTGCATTTTTTCTTTGTGTTTCATTGTGGGCAGACTTTAGCGATGTCTCATCTGCATTTACCAGGCACTTGAGCATGTATGAATCTTCAATTATTGTTTTCCTCCGCTACAAACTTCCATATACTTATACTTCACTATATGGTTGGTATACAAACACAAATACCTTCATATGTGGCATGTGGTACATACCAAAAAATGAATGAATAGTGTTGCTAGTAGTTGTCCTTTACCAGACGATAAGTCACCGTCACGAAAGTATACACAAAGAGACAAGAAGAGTATCTCCAGAATTGTTTACGATATGACGCTATAAAATTAAATTAAATAGCATTTAGCGTTTGTATCAGGAGCTTCATGGCTATGCTTAAAGTACACAGTAGTGGTGCTTATAAGCATCCTTTGCATTCGCTCGTGCTATTTGCATTTAACATAAACTTTATGAGCATAATGCAGTTACACAATTTTTGAAAGTATGTGTAGGAAATAATATTACGAAGATGCATGTTATTCTCATAGTGCAGAAGATTGTGTGGATTTTTACATCGCACACGTAAGAGGTGGCAGTACAGTGTCTACAAAACGGTGGTGGAACGCATGGCCTGCAGCCTAAAGCTTAAGTGGGTTTAATGATGTGTTGTTGTGGCCAAAAGGCCAGTGCAATATACAATGTGTGCCATGCCACACATGGTAAACATTCATAAAATATATTCTCTTTGGTTTTACTTTGCTTTTAGTGTATACGTGAGTAGAAGATGCTATTTGTACATTACGCCAACTACCAATACTACTGACTGTGGTAAAGCATTGCTGTGTGTATGTGTGTGGTATTGCTTATAGTGTTTAAATACATAAAAATTATGTAGTAGGTGAATTAGTAGTGATATGTAAACAGGTAACGAAAAGATGCGTTAGCATTACTATATTTTCTTCCTTGTAAATTTCAACCGACAAGCTAAGTAGTAGTATCAGGGAAGAGTAAGTGTTCAGAGACGGGAGAAGCACTAAATACCAAAAGTTAGCTCAACTAACTCATGAGGAGTAGTTAAAACAAAACAAATGCATGCTACGGCGTATGCCATTTAATTAATTGCCAGGTTGAACCTAGTGTCAAGCCATTAAACATGCCAAATTGATAAATAACGACCTACCATTTTTTTCGCTTTTGATATCGCACAAGCACACCATATATTATCATGAAGAACTGTAACCGCAAAATAATAAATAGTCGAGGTAAGTAGAAGGTGTACTCTTTCTTGTGCTAGTCAGTTTGATGGGGGTATCCAGATCTTATAGAAATATCTATGGACTTATACATACAACTATATTTTTATTTGTTTAGTATGCAGTATAAATCTGCATACCATACATGCACACTCATTACGATTAGAGTAGTAGGTGTATTTGGTAGTACCTATGTCAGAGGCAGATGTATAGAGCTACAACGAGGCAAGGTAGTAAACTGTGAAAGATGGAAGGAAAAAATGTAGAATTTCCTTCACATACTTATAGCCCAATGCACACTGCATTTCATGTTAATGGATAATGACTACTATGACCAATACATTAAGAGCTATCAAAGAGTTTCTTTTCTACCTAAGCAACTGCTAGCTGATATTTAACTGCCTAATGTATTAGTTATGCGAGCATCGTAAATTATCATCGTGAACGCGAACCCAGAATTTGTTTGCTTTACACATGCCGTCAGATAAACCGATTCTTGTAAAAACCTTTAAAGAACATCTAGTACTACTGGATCACACAGTTGGATTCGATTGATATTAATGCATGGCTGAGTATTATAATGTAATAGTGCACGGCTTAAAGCACAAAATTCATCCAGATAATAATTGTTGTTGTTTACAATAATTACAGATATGATGTGGTGACCCATACACACTACACCATAAAAACTAAAACGTACTATCTAAAGTAAAAAATTGAATCTCAGAACTCCTGGACATCTAAATACTTTCTGTGTTAAAGATCTAATTACTGTATTAATAATTATAAATCGCAGTTCAATGTAAACATTTTCATTTTTATTAATAAACCTGCTTATCAAACGGATTTAGCAAGAAAATTGAAGATTTGAAAAATGGAATGACAAGTAAAATCTTCAATTTAGACATATGCCATTGTTTTATGTTGTAAGTACAAAATGAAGGCAAGTACTAATACAGCCTCGTAAAATATAACATTGAATGTATATTTGATGTAAAAACGTGATGTTTAAATAAAATGAACTACAGTACAAGAAACGCACACGACAACTTACTTTAAAGGTGAGAATCTAGTAAACTGCTCTCAGTGAATGTGTAAGATTGTCTGAATGTTTCCTGTCGTGTTGTATTATTGAAGGTGCGTTATTGTGCACTGCTTTTTATATAAGTAGGATTTGATGAATCAAGCAGAGCTCAAGAAAATGAAACTGACGATGAGTTGTTAGTAATAAATACCGAAACGTAGAATTTTATGTGAGATATCTTAAATTCTGAACTTGTAATATTAGGTTTAGTTGGAGGAAGGCCTTCCTAATATCATACATCTCTACTTTTACAATACGAAACATATTGAAAGATTCAATCAGGTAAAAAATATGCCATTTCTGCATATTGTGCTTGAAAACATCTAGTGTACTATTCAACTGTTGTAAGCGAGTATAGTAGTAGTCTTTAAATATTTTCGTGTACGAATGGAAGCTATAAAGATATTGTAGAGGGATTTAAAAATTCACATAAAGTCAATAAATTATTTTCAATTTTAAGACACACTCAAGTTTGGTAATCACCTTCAGTCAGACGATTCACTCACGCAAGGATCGTTTTTTTATTTATGAATTTATTTTTCGCGTTGCTTATGTATTAAAGGTGTTCACGAGATTCCGGTTTCGTAGAAGTTCAATATAATTCTTGCCAAAGTCACACCGCGCGGTAGGTAGCAAAAGCAAGGTAGTGATGGCACAATACACAGTGGTTATGATTGTGTGTGACTGGATAGTTAAGTGAGTGGATTGAATAACTTGGTAGGATTAAATGCACTTTGGAATCTTCAGTTTACTCAAACGCTTATAGCTGACATTGCAATAATCCATTGGTAAACTCATCATAAACAACTCACTTGTTTTACTCACTTTTTACTGCTTAGCTCGTTGTTTGCTTCTTGCGTTCACTTCAACATCCAATTGCCATGCAATTATTATTATTGAACTTGGACTAGATGTGTGGCTGTGGTGCTCTATTGTTTTAAACAACAGAACTCACAATCAGTCTCTGCATCTTTCCAAGCCAAACAACTATCTTCCATATATCTTCGTCTACCTTTTAGTCATATAAGGTATGAACTTTATATTATTATTGTACATTACGACTCTGAAAAGGTTTTCAGCGAAGAAAGATTGACTTTCATCATCACAACCACACACAACTCAACATCTTCAGTGAAATAAACACTGTAAGTCACAATTCTTCTAGCTATACACTTCTTTGTAATGAGCAACAACTGAAGGATTAGTTAAGATCGCCAGAGATAAAACGAACAAATCTGTAGAAGTACCATAATGTTATATGAACTCACAAAAGATTTATAAATACAAAGAGTCAGTCTGTCTCGTAGGTAATTAATGCCGAAACGACTTTAACAGTCCGGTCTATGCTCACAACAAATCACTAATGAACTTAAAACAATTCGCAAGTACCTTAAACAATAAATGAGACACTATTTAGACACTACGATGTTAACGCTTCAGTGCAAATGTACTGGACTTATCGTAAGATAAGAGCAGTCTTATAATACATAATATATTTAATTAGTTCTTGTTATAAAATACAGAAACTACCAAGACAGTATATTGCTTTAATTGGGACAGAGTACTACTACTAGAATGGAATCGTATTTACAACAGGGCGAAGTTTTTATATCTGCATTCAGCAAATAAAACACATTGAGACGGTCGTGGTCTGATTTCGTTTCTACTGAACCATTAAATAGAATCTTACTGATCAAGCAGAAAGTGAGCGATATTGTATTAACATGGAAAGATTAAACTCTGAGAGCAATAATATGAGACAGAGAGACTGATCTTGAAAAAATGTTACGTGTTTATGTCTATGATTTAACACTAGACTAGTGCAATATGACATGCATGTTATGTCTGTCATAGTAGAAGAGTTTTACACATCCACGAAGAATAGTTTCATATTACAAAATGTAACATCGTGACTTTATGACCATAAGTATATGAGTTTGTGTTCGTAGTAGTAAATTGGTAGCAGCGGAGAGTACGCAGAAGAAGAGCAACGAAGAATGACCTCAAACCTAACAAGATCTAAATAAACCATTTGCAATGTTAGAATAAAGTAGCGCAAGAATATAGTATTAATTCAGAATAATACCATGTGAGTGGCAAACAAATATATTATATTTG
>JABASD010000767.1:0-58726 GCA_019776165.1 Pogonognathellus flavescens | reverse complement strand
ATTCAAATCAGTAACCCAATCGACACTGACTGATCGTGTTTTAATTCATTTTTATTGCACATGTAATTTCCTAAACAAGTTTTACACACCTCTTACGATCATCCATATTCTAGAAGTACTACGCTATACCAAACATCCTGCCTCACTTCTGAGTGTTCTGAGTTCTGAATGAGATGTTTCAGATAATACGTAAACTGACAATGAGTGAAGGAAATGACTCAAACTGAAACATAGTGGAAACATGATGTCAACTTATAATGGGATAAAAACCGGCAACAATATTTTAGTATATAGGTTAATAAGTCTCGTTGGAATTAGTGATTAGTTGGAATATGAACTTCCTTGTCCTGAATAAAAGCACGGAGACATTGTGATTTGTGGTTCATAGCCTTTTTCATCCGCTGTATATTCCAGGGTGACCAACTTTCCATCGGGTGAACACCAGGAAGTAGCTCCAATCTTTACGTTAGCTACTCCCGACTGACCATCCTGGTACCCAGCCTCATAACCTGCTCCTTCGTAATTTCCGTTACTGTTGTTGTTATACGGCACACTCTTGAGGAATCCAACTTCTTGAGATTTGATACCATTACCTGTCTGGAATCTGTTAACACAACAAAAATTAAAACTTGGGATTTGAATAACCATTTAATGTTTGCACTTTCAGGATTAGAAATGTAGACATGTGTGTGTCATGTTTGTAACTTACGCTACACTGTATTCATGTGTGGTAGGCTTAATTGTTTGACGGAAGTCAACAATAGGGATTTGATTTCCGTTGTTGCTGTATGAATTGGAGCTTGGGTAGCTTGAAGAGACTGATGAGTAGTCAGTTGGGACTGAAAAACTTATGGAGATGTCTTCCGCTGGAGGTGGGGAATATCTGGTAGGGGGTGAGACATATCCAGAAGAGGCTGGAGCTGCTACATATGGGGGTGAAACTTGTCTCGTTGAAGTATATCCAGAAGCGGGTAATGAATAATCCGACGGGGGAGAAGAATAACTGAATGAGGATGAAGAATACTCGGATTGGGATGCGGGTGAAGAATAGTGATTGTTATTTGCTGGGGAGGAATACCCGGTTGATGGGGTGTTTGGGGAAGAATATCCAGGTGGAACTGAAGAGTAAGATGGTTTTGTTGCATAACTGAAAGGTTGGTTGTAAGAGGGAGTGGGTTTATATTTGTAAGAATTGACGGAGTGCCTGTCAGGTGCGGGGGAATATCTTCGTGGACGGTAACCATTCTGACGATAAGGATGCGACTTGTAATCTCCACCCACTGGCCGATTGTTATTAGTTGAAGCCATGGCTCCAACCATTGTTGCCACCAAGACTGGCAGATATATCTGAAAAAATGATAGATTGACACAACTATTACCATCGGTCATAACTTAATTAGATAATGTGACAGAAACAAAATAAATTACCAGCTGCATTTCGGAAATTCTTGGATATATTTGATACCTATGAAGTATGAACCTGAAAGGTCTTGGTACGTTTGTTAAATTGCACCTTGTAATTTCTTACTCGTTTTCAATTTTCCAACAATACTCAAAGTAACCTAAACTAAACGCAAGCAGCAGAAGCAAAGCAGAACTGTTGTCATTTGAAGTAAAAACACAGAGTTTATATAGAAATACTGAAGGAAATATTATTACAGTGACATCAACTTTCAGTAGTTACTTTGACAAATGCGGAAAAGAGAAATGTAGCATGAAGTTTAGATTTTCAAGTCCAGTTAATGCAAAGCAGTGCACGGCAGAAACTATAAAGGTAGAAATTGTAATGATAAAGAAATAAAGTAATGGATTTATTTATAACTAGCTCGTTTGAATCCAACAATTGGTGTACCATGAGAATGAGAGAGTGATTGTGGGAAACAAAAGAAAAACTTTATACAACAGTAAGAATAAATAATGAAATTTATGCTTCAACTTCATTGAATACAAACCCGTTTGAATGCGGAGAAAGGTGGAAATGGTACAAGGTATTTACATAACTTCTCGTATGCGGGTTAAGATGCTCTATTATTTTTGGTAAATAGTAAAATGTAAATAAGTGTTATAAGTTGCAAGTATAGTAAATAGTACATGCTAACACAAATAGGTCTTTCCTAGTAACCTGTGCAAAGATCTTTATTATTATATACCCAAATCTCAAACTACTCAGGAAATTCTGATTTTTGGTGGCAAATACTTTAATGCAAAACATAAAGTGGCAAAATAAATTTTTGTTTAGACAATCTGGCAAATTAAAAGAAATTAGAAATTTCACAATAAACTTTATTTTATTTTACACAATTTACGTTTACTATTATTAGGCATGGAAAAGTTTTATATGTGCTCCTGTCAAACTGTCTCAAGTTTTTAGTCTCAAGCGCAGATTATTTCGCTCCTTCGTATCCATGTGAAATATCACGCATTGTCGTAGTCGGTAGTCGGGTAGTCGTTAAATGAGTAGGTTTAACTGTGGTAGTCTTTGCTTTTTCATGTACTGGTTTCTTCACTCCGACAGCCTCCATTCCTTTCTCAGGATGATCAGCATCATCGGGTGTAATGTGGACATCATGTTTCGCAGGCTTTGCATTTTTCAATTCAGTCACTGATTCTTCTGAATTCGATCGAGTGCTGTTATCCGTAGTATTTTTTTTACCAATATTTTTAATGGCTGGAGGAATATTATCCGTCAAAGGCCTGAAGAATTCGGTTATATTTTTCTTGATTTCGTTTCCTTTTTCTTCTGTAACTGGTGGTAAACCCAAAGCTTCAAGATCCTTGTTCCAGGGGAGAGCCGTGAGTAGAGTTCGTGTCATTAAGATTAACATTCTCCGTTATTTTTAGCTTGTCAATGAACCAACACGATATTTCAGCAAGGATCGTCAGATCTAAAATATAATAACAATGTATGTCATTGGGTAATCATTAGAATTGTAAACAATGCTGTTGCAATAATTTATTCCTGAGCACTTGCACAGATGAGTAACATCGGTAATATAAATATTGTACAAAAGTGTAACCGCTAAAGTAAGTAAAATATTGTACCTGGGTTAAGTTTTTGGCCACATTCTAAATGGCATCTGTTTGAATCTACAAAGAGTACACACACAAAAACTACATCATGTATACAAATAAAAGCATAAAGTGTAAGGAATCCGGAATAAGTGTTACTTATAGTATATTTATATAGATAATGTATAATATCTAGCCTAAATATGTTTATTAAGGAATTGTGACCAATTATTTACATGTTACACCATCGGTTCCACATAATGGTTTGGATGTCTTGGGACAATTACAATCGGCAATAGGCGTGCCAGGACCTAAAAAATAAAAAATTATCTATCAAGGACTGAGGTGAGATTTTCATGAAAGTTCATGAAAATCTAATAATCAAATGAAAACAAAATCTATTCGTTGGGGAAACTTAAGACACGAAAATAGTTCAAGTTTGTACTTTGTACACTGTACAGTACACTTTGTAACGTAACATATTTAATACATTAGTCATATAATATATGAAAAATATAGCATGCAGACAAGACCTAATTTCATGCTTAATTATTAACAGTTTGGCTCCTTAAAGACTTATGACTACCTATCTACTATGACTCATTCAGAACATGAGCATAGTAGCACTACCAATATGTATTTCAAATGTTATACTAATAAAATCGCATTTTTGTATAGAGATTCACAATTTACTTACTGAAAAACTCCCGAAGAGAACACACTCCATCTTTCGTTTTTTTAAGAGCTGAAAGTATGAAGTAAAAATTTGAAATCAACAAGAACTGATTGAGTGTAAGCAGAAAAACAGAAATGATAATAATATGAATAATAAAAACCTGGATATCTTCGTTTGTCACACTCAAGATGACAATCGCTAAGATAGTTTCTACCATTGCTGCCACAAATTAACGTGAATGTGGTCGGACAATGGCAGAGCGATTCATAATCTCCTGGACCACCTAAATGATAAAATTCTAACATTACAAATCTCGTTCTCTTTTTTGTGACAGAACAGATCACTATACAACTATATGGACATGAAAAAAAAATCCTTACAGTAACCATTGCCAATCTTCGTTAAACCTACAACCAGAACAAAAATGCACTGTGTAATTGTGTAACATAATGTTTTAAGTGCACATTCGTAAAATATCTACATATAACTTAAAATATCTACATATAACCTACCTGGGACAATTTTTTTAGCGCAATTAAGTCGACATAAATTTTGATATGATAATCCATTAGATCCACATACAACTCGCGTTTCAGCAGCACTGCAATCACAAGCTTTGCTTTCCCTTAATAAAACAGCCAAAATAACAATGAAAGCAATCACCGAAAATGTTGACCTTATACCAGTTAAGTAAAACATCATCGCGGTCACCGAATGGCGATGATTTTACTATAAATCCAAATGAACTAGTATGGAAAATGCTAATACAAGTGTATATTAGCATTCACTTCTATGAGAGCTCAAAAATTACGCAATTTGTAATAGCTTAGGTAGAATCTTTACTCGCAACCTTGTGAAACGTGATGTTTATGGAGCATAAATAGCTATATCGTTTTATGATCCATTACCATTGTTAGTCAACAACAATTGTCTTTCCATACAAGAAATAGCAGCAGCAATACTACATCAAGAAGATTCAGCTTCCAATGCTATAAATCATGTCTGGTTTATTTTAAAGAGAGTATCTGTGGCTGATTAGCTAAAGATATACAATGGATTGTTTGGATTCCTGAATTGCTTTACAGTCGAAGTTCAAAAATAAGTTTCATTTTCATTCATAATGTGCTGCATAGGTACCTAGCGTACCTACAGAGCAATCCCTAGTAGCTTTTCCATCTTAACAATCCATTTTGCATTAACAACAATTAACTGGCTAAAACTCAACTGTTTGTTTGTTTAGATATTACATACTAATTTAGAAATGAACATTCATGAGATTTATGTGTCGATTAATGATGTTACGCAACGAGCTCTTTTCAATAGGGCGTACAGTCTAATAATCATGATTACATAATATTAATGCACTATAAAACTATGTACAGTAATGAAGTCACTATAATGTGAGGCTCAGTGGATTCACAATACACACGACATTTTTATCATTTTGGTTTTGTGCCAAAAGTAAAATGTTTTTATTGTTCCAAATTAATGGCACATGGTAAAAGCCACATAATGTATAATTATTATCAAGGGCACACAAATTGACGTGTTCTGTCAATTAAATATTGTTGATAAATACTGAGTTTAAATCAGAGAATGGTTTATTACATTATTATTACTTACATTGAAGTATATGAAAACAGTATGAAAACAGTTTGTTGCAAGGTAAACACTGAGTTTAAACAGAAACAGTTTTGAATCAATTGTAATGGGTGATAAGGTCTAATAAGTTACAATTTGACAACTCAAGGAAAGCCCGGTGTATACTACAAGTAGACACGCTATAGATTTTAAACAATCAGTATCAAAACGTTTCTTAAAACAATTATTATGTATAATATATTCCTCTGGAACAAAATACCATGCGCCAAAGCTACAATGGCATAAGTTATAAGAGTTACGCTTAATTCGAAGTCTACATATTGAAAGACGGAATTTTTGATGATGAGATGCCTTCGTCTTCGTTCGCAAGGACCACTTTAGATATATAATCAGGATTCTTAGCCAAATTTTCGTTCATATCTGCTAGTCGCTTATTTAATTCTACACATCTTGCAATCTAGAAATAATACACACAGTTAGTATAATAAGAATATATTATATTCTCATTTTGATGTTTAAATGAATTGACCGATGTAAGCTAACCTGTCTTTCGATTTTTTGCATCATTTGTGGAGAGTCGTACTTTTCCTTATTATCGAGAAATACCACCATACCATCTTTTTGGTTAATTTTAGCATATATTTCTGCTTCATTGATCTGAAAAGTTAATCACAATAAATTATGAAACTTGGTTGTGGTTACATATCATAATTTGGCTTAGACGAAGAATTAGTTTACCATGGATAAAATATAACTTTCTGCCTGTTGAGCTCCACCTGGAAGCTGCACGATCGCAGCAACATCCGCCAAACTTAAGGTTAAGAACGTTTTAGTCAGTCTTTGGATGTTTATTTTCGTTTGAGCCGATTTAACTTGCTTCACCAGACCGAAGTTACCGTCACTAAAGTAAAATTAATTGTTATTATTACATAATAAAATAAAAATGATTTTTTTAAAAATCGGTTGATTAACATTCATTTTTTTACTCACCGGCGAAAAACTTCTTGATGTCTTGTAATAACATTATTAAGTTCGACCGGGTTGTGAGTTGAAAATGCCTGGGTTAAATCACAATAAGCGGGAGCGGTAGGCTTCAATAATCTTTAACAAAATTACACATACTTATATGTATTACAATAATTAAGAGGTGTCCTTTCAATAAATAATATCGGATAATGACAAAGAGCCTTTAACTCTTTGCTTTTCATTAAATTAAGATTGCTTATTGAATAATATAATTTCTTTTTACCTATTGACAACCTGGGCAGCAGTTTTTGGAGGTTGTGGGACCTCTCCATTTTGAATGAGACTTACAAGAACAAATTTTTTGTAAGACTCGAGCATAATGTGGGATAAAGTTGTTGCAGGAACCCGAATACTTGCTTCAAAGAAATAAATGGCTTCTTTGAACTTTTTTAAACTGGCAAAAATCATCCCTCCATAGTAAAAGTACAGTAGAAGGGGTTTACAGTCACTTCCTCTTAGCTACAAAATAAGTTTAACCTCAATTATTTCATTTGCACAATTCTGAAGCACGCAATATTGGCTATAAAAGGGTAAAAATGATGTAGTTAAAACATAAAGTATGAAATTATTTACTTCAGATGTAAAATCGTCAATGTCATCGACCAAAAATGGAAGCGCAGGATTAACAGTATGAGAAGCTAGGCATAGTTCCAAGAGTGTCGCGTGGATACTTGTTAACTGACGAGGATTTAGCTGTAACGCTTTTATTGCTGCTATCATCAAATTAATTCCTTTGAGTGGTTGCCTTCTTTTGCTGATAAACTCAGCTACAATCTGACAGATTTCAACAACTACGAAAAACATACAAGTCGTTATTTTAAAAACTGATTCAAATATCTGATAATAATGATATTATTAGTTCTAAAAAACTTACTCAAAATGGGACATTGTCGTAGTTGACTTCCATCAGCATATTTTAAAAATGCGTTAAGTTGTGCCGTGAATGTATCAAAATTAGTAGCCAGATCTGAAGATTTTGCCTTGGCATTGAGAATTCCTACAGCTCCAAGCGTGTGAGAAGAATCGCTTAACTGAACAAAAGCAGCTTCTAAATTTGCCCACGACTGACGAGAAAAGGCATCTGCGTACTTTGGTAAGTTCTCTAAAAACTCTTTTGGGGGAATTCCACCTACACCACAACATGAAATATAGAATTAAAAAGTAAAAGGTACATCTTTCTATAATCATATCGGTAACTAAATAAAATAACATACCTCCAGCTATGTTTCTTGATGTTAAAATGTATGCTTCCATATCACCACAAAAACTGAGAATAGTATTTGTATACCACTGCTTAGATTTTATCAAGAATGATAAAATGATGTAGGATGATGGGTGACCTTTGACAGCTGACGAGAAATAATGAGTATATTTTGAAAGTACTTTTTCACTTTCGATCTGCCAGAAAATTTTCTTGCTTAGCTTCTCAGTGTCCAGTTGTTCACCGTCCAGCTACTCAAATAATGAATAAAGAATATTAAAGCAGAAATTGAAACTTTATATTCTATCTTATTTTAGGCTGACATTTACTATTTTCATTAACAATATTAAACATTATAATATTAACTAACGTACCATGAAATGAACTAGTAAAGTACTTGACTTGGACTGACATTGCAGTAAATTCAAAATTAATAAACAAGGGCGATGACAAACAGATAACAACCAAAAGTAATAATTTGTAGGAGCAATGAAAGCTAAAAATTATGCACAAAATTACTTGCCCGAGTTTTCCAGCTAAAGAAACAAAAACTGATTAAAATAATCAGTTTTCCACTTGGTCATTGGTATGAAACGAAAATCTAGTTTTTTTCCAACTTGCTGGAAACCGGAAATTTGAAAATCGTCCGACACCCTTAAGCAACTGTCACGAGCCAAAAGGCGAAACATTTTAAATTCAAGCAGCCAATCTCACCATGCCCCTACTCTTCACTAAAGAACTATGCGAATGAATTATTATGTGACATACAAATTGTCATTGTGCATAGCGTCTCATGAATTAGTTAAACGAGAAACTCTTAATGTATGTTAGAGTATGCTGTAGAATTAGAAATGAGATCACCAGACGAGGTTTCTGAGTGAATGCATAATACATACATAACATACACAAAATAATAATAGTATTTAGTACCACGTAGGATTATGAGCTTCATTTTATGACAATAAACAATGCGAATCGGATTATTTGATATTATATAACTTTAATAATTATTATAAATCATCGTTTCATTCCTCATCATTACAATACATTAATACATACTAATATTCAATGCAAAATCGAGAAAACTTGCTCTTACAATTTACAATTACAACACAAGAAGCATTTTACTACTTTCGTAACGACACTACAGTAAAGAAATAGCTAGTAGGTGTGTGTAGGTACTAACTACTAAGGTACTAGGTATAATCTCACATAAATTGTAAATCTAAATATTTCTAAAGCTGCACTCTAGTCTGAACTTAAATTCTAAATACGCTGTACTGAATTAGCTACTCTCGTAAAACATCATGTAAATAATAATAACTTTACTAACTAAGTTATTGCACCTCACAAGCGAAATAATGGTTCAATTACTACACAATATTAAATGCATAGCAATCGTTTAACAGTACTGTAATAGTTGCGCAATACTCTCCATTCATGCGTTATTTTCAATCGCATAAATCTGACGTGAAATGACTCACATTTACGCTGAAATGAAACTGATTTTACTTACAAGGCAAAAGGACAATTTTATAATCTAGATTATTTTCAGACAACAATTACAATTACAAAGATACATAATTATTATTATTATGGGAATACAGCAGATGGAAGTTATCGTTTACTTTATACAGTCTGACTCCAATGGATTTCGTTGTAGCCATTATTGTAGGCCTGTACATAATATTTAGTACGAGTTATTATTAACAAGTGTGGTCATTTTTATTTGTCTTCTTAGTATAGGACGCATTTTAATTGTTTCAACATCAAGTCTCAATTTTTGGACCATTAATTTGTAAATGCCTGCTGCGTAATCTTTACTAACTAACAATTCGGAAATGTACAAATTCACAGTAGTTAAATATATTTTACAACTTGATTTATGTACTGGTAATATACCTAATTAATAGTAGCATAGCTGAACAAGAATCCGCTATGGCAGTAGGTTTGACAACTTACAATTAATTACAATTCGCCTTAAAATATATGTAAAGAACAAGGTAATGTATTAATGGAATCATAGTTATGTACTGTAGTAGGTCGGTGTTTGGGCCATATGTAAATTAATTTACAATTGGGTCGCTTTCTTTCGTCGGAAAAGTCCCATGAGTCCACTTGGCTTTTTATCTTTGGCTCGATGAGTTGTTGGCGAATCGCTTTCTGAAGAGCTCTCACTTGCTCTGCGATGACCTTCCAACGTCGATGTCAGCTTCCTCCTGTCCGTTCCCGTGTTTGTGCTTTGCGGAGGAGGCATAGTTCCTGGAGGTAATGAAGCAGTTTTATTTGACCTTATATCATGTCGTGCTGGTGGAGCACCTCCTGATGCAGCAGTATAAACTACAAATTGCAAATAAGGGGCAAATCAAATTAAAATGAACAAAACAAAACAAAAACTTTGTCAAAACACAATCATAGCGCTAAAAATGATTCATGCGTAATAAAAAATAAAAAAGTGAGTGTGTGTGTGTAACATGCGAAATGACCAACCATTATGGTAAGGATTATTGTGGACATAATGACGCCCGCCTTGGTGAGGCGGATTTGGGTACTGAGAATGGCGCACTCCAGAAGTGGGGAGCAGATGAGCAGGGGGAGAAGTTACAGGCAAAGGAGGCGGATGTCCAACTGAGACAGCAACCACGACACAAAGACAACACGAAAATAGATACAATGCAACAGACAACATATAAAAAGCAAAGCTAAATGTTTTATTACAACAGTAAAGTGTGGGGATGACGGATGAGTGTTCATTTGCAACAATCATAGTAGTGGGTGTAATAATTCATGACAGCACACAATGATTCATTCAAAAACCTAAACAAAACTTACCTCTGTCTAAGGAATGTCTCTTCTTTTGCCACTGTCCGTCGATTTCGTCAGTGTTTCCGTTTCCATTTCCATTTTGGAATCCAATTTGTGAATTAGGTTTGTGAACGTCGGATAAACTACTCCTGTTAGAACCGTTTGGTGACAACTGATCTTCCCCTCGAGAATTCCGGTCATGAATACTTGATGATCTTGGTGGAATAGGTGGTTTCTGTACCACGCGTGGCTCAGAGTCCTGCTTAATTAGAGCATAGTTATTATTAACGTTAACAAAATCATTAAAAATAATTATTGTTATCCAGCCCACTCTTTCTGTTTGCATTAGAATATTGTATATCAAGAATTTAAAATATTATTAATGATTCATAATGATACACTTATAGAAGATTATACGGAACAAAACCGGCGTGAATTCTGATTGTAATACAAAATTTTGCAACTTAATACGAAATCAAAATCATGCATAACAAAGCATGAAAGATGAAGATAAAAATAAAATAGCAAAAATTCTGTGAAGAGTCAAGGTGTCAAAACTTTACAGTAACACAAGACATAAAGGCCCAGACATGTTTGCTGGGTAATTCTTACATACTATAATTATGACATTATACAACGGACCATGCAAGACTAAACTATAAGTACGCGAACCTTGAGAACATCGACATTAGCGTAGAGAGGCTCTCTAGATCGTGGTTGTACAAGTGCACGACGAGGAGTATTTGGAGTTTGGGAAGCACTGGAAGAGGAACTAGCGTCTCCGTCATGCTCCACACTCTGTATGTATGAGGGGGACATAGACGATGACGAATTCAGGTTATGGCCTACGCTTCGGACCTTCTGAGGTGACTCATTTATTCCGTCTCCATTACCACCTTGACTTTCATCTAGACGCTATAGTTCACAGCAAAATCAACCAAAAATACAAAATGTGCAAATGAGACAAAAAAACTTAAAGTGACAACTAACACAAAGTACAAAATAAAAAAGCGTAGCAGCACATTTGCAAAATATGCAATACATTTATACATCGTATTTGTATAAAGTACTGCAGGCACGTAGACTTACTCATCACGTGTTGCAAACAAAAATCATTTGTGTATAGAGAAACACAAAGACAGTAAAAGTACATGTAATGACGGAATTCTTATTGATAAAATAAATCTTTAAGCAATCGTTTACTGTCGACATTTACCAATTGAGAATCGTAGCTGGTTAGTTGTTGGCTTGGAGGTAGTTGAGCATGGAAAGTAATTTTCTTCACCCAGTCCTCCATGGCTGATTCTGTTTCGGCAGCAAACAAATATTCTGAACCGTCGGATGGTTTAAGTCTAAAAAGGTAAAAACACATGGATGAAATAAAGTAACTAAAACATTTTTATGAATAATGTAAAATCATATAATAATGGAATAGTGTGCTATTTGTAAATACCTGAACACATGTTTTCTTTTAGTATAGTCTGTTGCCTTCTCACATTTGGCCTGGTAAATAAGAATGGGTGATGTTCCGGCTTTACTGGAAGCAAAATCTTCCCGATCCTTGAAGAAACACACTAACTGGCCACAAAGAACGACGAAATAATTCTTCCATGATCGTACTGCAGCTCTCTTTCCTCCACTTTGCAATTCATGCTTTCTTTCCAAAAATCCTTCTATTTCCACTGGAGGCAAATCTTGCAGATTTTCCATTTTCTTTAGTTTGCGGAAACTTTGAGTTCGTCGTCTGGTAGTAAAGCTCGGAGTTCGTTTCGCCTTTTTGTTTTCTACTCGGAAGCTTTCAGCTCGTTTAACCTCACCTATTCAATTTCATGTCATTTTCCAGTTAAATTATGTGCTTTCCTAAATGTGTTAATATGCAGCAAGTTTTAGGCAACATAAGTTAACTAGTGGGGGAAAGGAATTTACTATACAACACACGACATCACAAATCTATTGTATACTAAACTACAGGTTATAAAACTTGGACAGTACATAATTCACAAGTTACAAATTGCAATTGAAATTGTATAAATGAAAGTACTTTCATCATCTTCCACCACCACCACCACCATAATGTCATTTTCGTCGTCTTCTGACAATGTGCATAAACAATGAAATACACAAATCCACATGCATATAAGAATAATAATAATCACATTCCTTAATTTACGAAAAACCTCTTTCAATGTTCCTTGCGAACTAAAACTAAATTACCACTATACAAATAAATACAGTTACAACAACGTGACATTGAAAAAATTCAATATACAGTACAAGTAAACAGATTTATACACAAACTTCAACTAAAACTAAAGGTAAAAAGACAGTAATTCCAAAAGGGAAAGCAAATAAAAAACTCAACTCAAAATCAACCTACTCACCATCAGGGGTTTCAACAACGAGTAAAGGTTTCAGAACCAAACCAGGGTCACTCCCTATGGTAATTTCCAAAAATTCGAACCAAACCAAAACCAAAAATAAAATTCATGCAACACTTCCACCCAAAATTCAGCATGCAACCCAATTTTGTACCGAATGATAAGAATTAGTGAAACAGTGTTAAATCAAAATTAGAAAGACAATTTCAACTAATTTGCGAGTGAGTAATTGAGATTGTTTAGTGATTGATTAAGTAAAAAACAAAAAGACTTATTATTAGTTAAATAGTGCATGATTCTCAAAATACAAAAAGGATATAGTCAAAATCTTACCGCGGCGCAACCTATCTCCAAACAAATTAGAACCTCCTGATTGCTGTTTCCATTGACTAGCATCATTTTCATTGGCCAAACTATGAGAACAGAACAGATAGAAATTTTATAAGATTGACGGCCAATAATTGGTTGTAAATTAATTTTTTGGAAAACATTTTACCGGTTTTCGTCCAGTTTATCACTAGAATGCGAAGAATTAATAATATCTCCATTGACTCGATCCAATTCATCTCGATTGAATTTGATTTCCTGAGTTCGTCGTCTTTCGTCTTCCCTTTTTCTTTCGTCAGTAATTCGCTGAACTTCTTTCCTCTTGATGGCTTCTGCTCTTTCCTTCTCAGCTCTTTTAGCCTCTGCAATTTTGGCTTCTTGCTCTTTCTTCCGTTGAGTAAGGAAAGCCTCTTCGATTCTCGTAACACGCTTCAAAGCCTCCAGCTTATCGCCCTGTGCTTCTATCGTCTTTTCAAAATCTTCATGTCTTCTCAGCAATTCTTCCACTTCGCCGACACTTTCCCCAAGAGTTTCGTCTTTCAATATAGGTTCACGACTAACAAGCCACAGTTCTAAATGAGAAGCATCTCTCAAGAAAATCTGAGCATCAAGATTCTGCTCGTAGATTTCTTTACGAACTTCCCAGATATCTTGAAGATACTCCCACCTTTGACTAAGCAGAGTAACCTTATCTTCAATTTCATCAGCAAGAAAATGTCCATCCCGAATTAGCTGCGTGCCTTGAGATTTGAAATCTTTACAAGCGTCACTTTTAGATCGAATTTCCGCTTGGTATTCCTTGTGACGAGCAATAAGTGCTTCAGCTCCAGCCACATCCTTTGTCAGCTCTGGAGCCGTAACTTTGGCAATTGTTTCATTAACCCACGCTAAAAGTTCCCTGTAAGTGTCAAAGTATGCCTGCAGCTGTTCGGCTTGATTGAGTTTATCTTTTCTTTGATCGCTCTTGACCAAAAGTTCATTCCACGCTTCGACAGTTTCTTCATGTTTAACCTCAATATGCTCTCTGGCATCGGGAAACAATTCAGCCAATCGCTTAGCCTCACTAACCACACTTTCGACTTGTTCATTAACAGCTGCCAAATCTCTTTCAAATACTTGTTGTTTTCTCACAAGGGCTTGTATACTCTCAAGATCATGTCCATAATCTTCCGAACTTATAGCTGCATCTTTTTCACTAATCCATGAAATGGTTTCATCAGCGGTTCTGTCAAACATGTGAACCTGTTTGGCTCCGTGGAGAGCTTCGTGACGAGCGTTGGCTAGTTCTTTGAATTCTTCCCACATTTGCTTAATTTCTTTGGCCTTTCCAGTTATTCTTTCTGGGTCTGGATGACCTTCCTCCACAAGTTGTTCCCCTGCGTTATGCACGGCTGCAATACGATTTTCTCCAGCGTTGTTCAAAGTGGCCATAAAGGCTTCGAATTTCTGAATAAGAATCTCTACATGTTCTACATCTCTCCCGTAATCCTCCGAACCGGCAATGTTCATTTGGTCTTGAATCCATTCACCGACTTCGTCGCTCTCTCGGAGGAATTTGAAAAGTTTTTTAGCGTCGATTAGCCTTTGTTTCCTTTTATCAGAAAGTTTCTGCAACTCTGAGTAGCTTTCTTTAATGTGTTCCATATTCTTTTTTATGTTTTCATGATCAAAATGGTTTCGATCGACTAATTCCTGACTTAGGGTTTGAAGCTTGATAATACTATTTCCGAAATTGGACAAGTCACGCTGTTGCACTTCTAATTTCTTCATTAGATTTAGGACCGAATCTTCGTCTTTTCCATAATCTGTTGATGACAAATACGGTTTTCGTTCCTTCATCCAAGTTTCAGCCTCACTAGCTTCTGTGTAAAAAGTTTGTGATTGAACAGCATCGATAAGCCTCAGCTTCCTAATGGCGGCTGCGTCTTTCAGTGATGTCAACATATTCTGCATTTCAGTAATCTTTTCTGAGACTTGTTCAGATGCAAAATGATGGGACCTGATCATTTGTTGGCCACGTGTAGCTAAAGTCACTATGAAGGGTTCGTGGGTTTGCATTTCATTTTCTAGTGCTTGGTGTTTCTTTTGTAGATTTTGAACAGCAATAAGACTTGACCCCAAATCTGTGGAGTGAGCAACAGGTTCTTTTTCTTGCATCCATTGTAACTCATCTTCAAGATCACGGAGGAATTGATAAAGTTTTAAAGCATCCTCCAAATTGTCTTTACGAATGTGAAGAGGTTCTTGAAGCGCCTGATAGCGTTTCAGAATTCCATCCACACGAGTTTTGATTTCTTCTTTGAGAAAATGATTTGATTTCTCAAATGCAACGGCCGTCTGCTTAATTTGCTCAATTTGTTCAGAGTGATTTGTGAAATCTGCATCCAGCTGAAGCCACTTTTTCAATAAATGCTGCACCGTACTTAAATCTTTCCCATGATCCTCGGATTCGAGTTGCTGTTCTAAATCATCCATCCAGATATCTAAATCATCCAAGTTTTGATTGAACAGTAAGGCCTGATGAGCTTCTTGAAGTCTGTCCTTTCTCAATGTTGTTGCGTCTTGCAATTGCTTCCACAGATTTTTTAATTCGTCCAAACGGTTCGAAATTTCATTTGTTGCGAAATGTTCTTTATCAACAATTAATTCCTCGCCTTCTTGGTAAACTGCTGAAATACGACTTTCGTTAGCAACCAACTCCGATTCGAAGGCCTGGTGTTTCTGAATTTTGCTTTGTAAGTTGGTCATATCCCTGTAGCATTCGTCTGTTGCGATTTGCATCTTCTCTAAAATCCATCCTTCCACTTCGTGAACGTTTCTCAAGAATTGGTGCAAGGCTTTAGATTCAAACAATTTTGATTTTCTCGCCTCAGCTGCTTTCTTTAATTTATCCTGACGTGTCTGTATATCTTTAAGTCTCTTCTTAATTGTGCTCTCAGAGTAATGATTTATATCGATGAGTTCTTTACCGAATTTTTCCAATTCTTCTACGCGTCCAAATTGAACTCCCATCGTTTTTTCAAAGTCGTTGTGCTTTCTTAGCAAAACTTCCACACTAGATAAAGAATCGCCCAAATCGTCGTTGTTTAAGAAAGCTTCTTTGTCCGCAAGTAGGGAATCTGCTTCCTCTGCAAGTTTGTTAAATATCTGTAACTGATGAGCTTGTTTTAACTTTATGTCTCTTTGCTGGAGGCTGTCATTCAGGTTTTGTTTCAATTCGTCCAAGTGTTCCACGTTGTGTGCCAATTCAGTTTTGGCAGAATGTCCTTCTTTAATAAGTCTCAGGCCTGATTTCTTCAAAGAATCGAATGCTTCTTGACGTCCTTCGATTTCCACTTTACGTTCATTATGTAACTGAAGTAAAGCTTCGGCTTCGATATTGGAGCTTGGTAGTTCTCCAGAGTTCATTTTGTCAACCATATCTTCCACCCAGATCTCCAGGTCACGTAGTTGTTTCATGAATTTCTGGAAAGTGTAAGAGTCAGTAAGCGCTTCTCTACGTTTTAGGCAGGCTTCGCTCAGTTCGCTCCATGATTCTTGAACTGTTAACAATTTTCTCAATATTGCATCCGAGGACTCTGGGTATTTTTTGGTAAGTCTGGACTGTTCGGTTGTAATTTCCTGAAGTTTCTGACTTATGGCACTCATATCTCTCTCTAGGGCTTCTTGTTTTCTCATTAAAGACTCCACAGACTCTAAATCCTTTCCTAAGTCATCATTCGACATAGTAAGCATCTTTTCTTTGATACGTGATTGTGTGTCGTCAACATCTCTGTTAAATGCATGGATTTCCAGCGCGCCCGCAAGTTTTCCACGGTAACTTTCTAATGATCCTTTCAAGTCGGTCCATTTACTATTCAATCTCACTTTACGTTCTTCAATTGGTTTGATTGCAGTAGAATCTTTCTTTGGCTGCGATAAAAGTTTATCTGCAAGTGAATTGATGTTCTTGATTCTTTGATCGTCCACTCTCATATCGGAATTAACATCGTCCAGTTTTCTTTGAATTTCTTGACAATGTTCATAATCACGCCCAATATCGCCTGCTCCGACCAGGATTTCCTTTTCTCTGATCCATTGCTCTACCTTTTCAACTTGATTATTGAAGTCTAAAATATCTTGAGCTTCTTCAAGACCCTTTCCACAATTTTTAGATTCCTTCAACAGAGCATTCCATTCACTTAGAAGATGTCTGAGTTGAGCATCAATATCTTTAGACTTTTCATGGCTTTTGTCCTTAAGTATTTTTCCTTTGTCAATAATTTGTTTAATTCTTGGTTCGTTTGCCGCAAGTTCAGCCTCGAATGCTTGATGTTTTTTCAATTTCTTTATTTTGTCCTCTAAGCTAACAACGGAGCTATGATTAGCGTCCATTTCAAGCTTTTTCTTCTTTTCATCGATCCAAGCTCCAGCTTCGATGACGTCTCTAATAAATTGTACATACAATAGGTTGTCATCAAGACGAGCTTTTCTAGCTTTGCACAATGCTTTGACTTTTTCACGGTGAGCGGCCACCTCGTCCATTCTCGTCTTGACGGTCTTACTCTCAAAGTGATTTTGACGAATGAGTTTGCCTCCTTGGTCTTGTAGTAAGTTAAATTTCTCTTCTTGTGTGGCCATCAACTTTTCAAAAGCGTCGTGTTTCTTGACTAGGGCATCCACCTCTTCTACATTTGTTCCCACATCTGAACTGTTTAAGGCGACTTCCTGTGTACTGCACAGAGTATCTAGTTGTTTTGCATCTCTCAGGAAAATGTGCAAATCTATCAATTGATCTAAATAAATTTTCTTTTCCTCCCATGCAAGTTGAAGTCGCTCTTTCTCTAAAGCCAGGAGTTCAAGCTTTTCTTTGACATCTGAAGACGCTGAATGATCTTCTTGTATCATGGTTTGACCCAAATTGAAAACATTTTGGAATTTTTCTTCTCTTGCTTCGATTTCACCCTTGAGACGCTCGTGCTCTGCCATCAGCATTTGAGCACTTGTTGTATCTCGAACATTCTCTTTGGTTTTCATTGTATTCCGAAGACTGGTGGCCCAGTTCATTAAGTCTCGCACCTAGATACAATATCACTTCCAATTATTCATTCACAACTAAATAATATTTTTACAATTCTTTTCAGTTACTTACGGCTGATGAAAATCTATGGAAGTCACAGGCAGCCTGAATTTCTTCTTTCTTCACTGCTGCACGATTTTGGAGTTCATTCCAATTCTCAATTACCAACGTTTGCTCTTCTTTAATATTTTCTGCATTTGTTGGGTATAAGGCTTGAAGTCTTGCTGCGTCATCCACAAGCACCTTCAAAACATTGAAAATATGAAACATCTTGTAACATATAAGGCAATAAGACACATGTAAGAAAAAACGACAAAAATAAAAATATACCTGAAGTTGGGCCTCCAAGGCTAATAAATCATTTTCAAAACTTTCATGAAGTCGCAACATGCTTTCGCATGAGTTTACATCCCTTCCTACTCCCTCAGGAATGGCCGACATTTTCTCTTGAATTCTAGCCAACGCATCAGCAACATCACGATTGAAGCGATGGATTTCACCGGCAGCTTGCAGTTTTTGATCTCGAGCCCCGATATGAGCCAAAAGGTTGTTCCATTTATTGCTATGATATTGTTACAAATATGAAATATATTAATAAAGTATGTCACGACAGCAATAGCTGGATAATTAACACTTGTAAGTTGTTAATTACCAAGGCTGGCTTTAATGTTAGTCACCAGCCCAAGAAAAATGTATCAACACTAACAGACATTAGATAAGTGCTTAACTCAAAAATACCACATGGAGATGTACAAGATACAGGTTAAGGAGAAGTTCACAGTGGAAATAAGTCGTAACGAAATTAATAAAAGAGTTATTCAAATGATAAGTACGCTTACCAAATAATTGCATGCTTCTGAGAAACTAGATGAGGGATATCATCTCTACAAAACACAGAGTTGATGTTGTGGTTAGAATATATTAATAAAATAAATAAATTAATACATACTATGCAAATGCATACCTACAAATAAAATTAAATGGCTCAACCTAAAAGAATCGACTAATTCCAACTTAACGAAAACAAAACAGATTAAAAATGAAATCCAAGAAAAACGAACGAAATTTCATATTATGCTGTCACATTATTACTTAAAAACTGATCCGATAAGAAATAACATATCGATTTATCATTTGGAATTCACCGATTCATGGGAGTCACGAATACAATTTTACATGTAATACGGGTCATAAAACAAAACAGAGAAACAACAGTACAGTAGAAGTTACAGAGGTTCAGGACTGTCACAAAAACCAGCCAAACCAACCGCTACTATAACAGGTAAGGTGGTTATATTAATTTTTACATTTTTAAATAATTAACCATGACCATAATATGGATACTTCACATGTTAACAGGTTACGAGTTAACCATACAAGCGTTAGTCGACATTGGTCAAATATTTCTATTCCATGCCAGACCCATAAACCGTCCAAACCAACGCAACGTTATTTACGTTACTGATTGAATAATATATAGGTAAACAAGAAAAAATCGATGTTTCTGATTTTTAAACTGTCATGAGCAAATCTTACTGTAAATGATTGCCCTCTTTCTCCATATCAGCTCCATATGGACTTCCAATGGCTATAAGTTTTTTAGCCAAGTCATCCAACATTTTAAATCTTTCTGAGCTTGAATCAACTCTTAATTTGAATTCATTAAACTTGGACTGCAACATCTGTGCGGAAAAATGTAAAATCATTTAAGAAATATTTCAAGTCACTTCATCACACTATAACAGTAAAATCTTCATAGACAGTGTGTGAATATTGAGAACGCACCAACAAATGCTCATAATCATGTCCATAGTCCTCTGACATGGCAGTTTGCAGTTGATCGTCCATCCACCTTTCGAAATCTTCAGATTCCCAGAAATATTCATGACGCTGCATATTCTCCATTAGCTTCTTTCTTCTTTCATTAGCTAGCTTTTGCAAATTCTTCATCTGCTGTCCAATTGTCTCTTGTTTATTGTTAATGACCTTGCTGTCAGGATGCTTAGCATTCACCATGGCTTGAGCCATATTTCCCATTTCATTTACAAGTCCACTATAAGAGTCCATCTCAAGCTCCAAAGTCTGTATAATTACACGTACAATATTATCACTATGGAATGCTCATTGGGTACCCGTATAAGGATTCCTAAACTACCAAAGCCTACATAATTTATTACCATAAACTTACCTTGTGTTTAGTAAGCAGCTTAACTGAAGCATCCTTGTCCTTTCCATAGTCTTTTGATGACAACAAATTGCTTCTTTCGTTCATCCAGGTTTCGACTTCACTTGCATCATAGAAAAATTGTTGGGCTTTCAATGCTAGATCCAGACGTTTGGCTCTGTCTTTAGCTGCGTCCTGTAATTCCACCCATGCAGTAGACAACATCTTACATTGAGATTTGATATTATTACTTTCGGGGTGTTTTTGTTCAATAAGAGTATCTCCTTTCGCCAAACTCTTGTCAATCATGGGCTGATGACCAACAATTTCCTGTTCCAATTTCTTGTGTTTTTTGAACAAAGTTTGGGCTTGGTGTAAATCTTGTGGGAGAGTGTCACTTGTAGCACTGGCCATGTGTTCCTTAATCCATTGCATTTCTGCTTCAACTTCAAAGATGAAATCGTAAAATCGTAGTAATTCTTCAAGGGCAGCTCGTCTTTGCGCTGCAGGATCTTTCAGTGCATCCAACCTCTCTTTGCAATCATGTGCTTGTTTACTTATATTCTTAGCATCAAAATGACCATCCGCGATCATTTCCTCTCCAAGTTGGACCAAATCTTCCACTTTCTGATCCCATTGATTCATGTCACTTTCCAGCAACTGATGTTTTTTAAGATTTTCCTTACAAGCTCGACGATCCGTACCCATTTCCTTAGACTTGAGTTGATTTTCCATTTCCTCAACTCGAAGCCTAACATTTTCTAACGTTTTGTAGTAAGAATGCTGTGCTTCTGCTTGCCTGAGTTTATTTCCTTTTTCGTCAGAAAGTTGTCGAAGTTTTTCCCAGCTTTCATTTAAGTCAGTCAGCATTTTCTCGACGTCTGGTTTTCTCATTTCATTTTCAATCATGAGTTTCTGCCCTGACCGGTTAATGGATCTCAGTCTCATTTCATTTGCTCTTAATTCCCTAGCAAACGCTTCATGTTTCTGCACTTTTCTTTCTAAATTGTTCAAGTCTTTGTACGACTCATCTGAAGCTGTTTCAGTTTTTTCTGCAATCCATGCTTTTAGGTCATCTACATCTGTTTTGAATTCATGATATTTGCATGAAATATTTAATAATTGTTTTCTTTCCTTCGCACGATCCTTCACTCCTTGCCTTTTGGCTAACACTTGGTCCCTTCTGTCGTTAATGTTTTGACTGTCATAATGACGAGCGTCGATTAATTTATTCGCCATTTCATCGAATATCTTTAAACGCTCATCTTGTGCTACTAATGTATTTTCAAAATCAAGATGACGTTTTATTAGTCCCTCCACTTCGTCAAGTGAGCTTCCTAAATCATCCAATTCCAAAAACGCATGGTGACCAGAAGTAGCTGTATCTATGTGATCGGCTTCTCTATTAAACATTTGTAAGTCCATAGCTTGTTGCAACCAATCGCCTTTTTCTTGCCAGCCTCTATGCAGAGCACTTCGTTCTTCTCGAAGCTGCACAAGACGATCTGTAATTTCATTAGCATTTGGATTTCTTTTGATGAGACTAGAACCCAGTTTTACAATTTCTTCGAATTCATCTTCATGAGCTCTCATGTCATCACCGAGATCTTGGTGCTTCTTTAAAAGAGCTTCGGCTGTGGATACATCTCGGGCAGGTTCGTACGCATTGAGAGCGTCTTTTGTATCAGAGACCCAATTCAAGAGATTTTTCGAACTATTCATAAAGATTTGTTGACCGACAGCTTCTTCAAGCCTGGCTCTGCGGTCAATAGCCTTGTTTTTCAATTTCTCCCATAAACCTTGAATTTCTTGTTGTCGTGCATCGACATTTTTCTTTTCATTGGGATATGATGCTTTCACAGAATTTGCCAATAAATTCACTCTTCCAACCTTTTCTTCTATGGGAGCAACTTCTCTTTCCAAGTTTTGGTGACGTCTCTGAAGAGCTTGAACTGTTTTAAGATCCATGCCCATGTCATCTGTATCGATTTGTGTCATTTTCTCCAACATCCAATCCTTAGCCTCGTCACATGTTCTGTTGAATAATTCTACGCTTGATGCTCCTTCCAAGGAGCGTTCCTTCATAGCCTTTAGTTGGTTAAGTTCATCCCACAACATGTGGATTTGTCGCTGACGTGCTCTGACTTTGTCCATTTGAGAGTGGTCAGATTTCACAAATTCATCTACCATATTGTCAATGGTTTCAATTCTTCTACTACTTGCAGACAAGTCTGTGAGGAATTTTTCGAACTTCCTCTTGGCATTTTCCACTCCTTCGTGCTTATCGTCCGTCAGCAGCATTTTCTTCTTTTCTGTAATCCACTTTTCAAAGTCGTCACATTCCCGGTAGAAGCCAAACAAGTGAATGGCATCTTCCAAGTATAAATGACGTTTCTACAAGGAGATATTAATACAATTTGTGTTCAGACTGGCACGTACCAAATAATAGTTATTAAATTTATCTATTCATTGCACATGTAAGACTTTACCTTAGCTAATTGAACGATTTCTTGATAACCCGTATTCACTCTACTTTGTCGTTTTTCTACCGGCTCGGCATCTGAGACTGATCTTTTAGGACCCCGAGCTGCAAAAAAATCATGATTCATTTATGTCATAATGTCTTACACAAATATGTTGCAATATAAACTTCTAATGATATAACAAGAATATAACTCTTACGTGCAGGTTTTGGAGTCTTTTGTTTCTTCACAGTGACATTTTGTAAAATCATCTTGGTCTTTTTGACACGTTTAGTTTCTTTGATAATTTCCGGCTTTCGAACCTGTACTTGTACAACTTTAGGTTCAATTTCTTTAACATAATTAGCTGGGACGAATCCATCCTGGCCGTTCGCTCTTCGCACGTTCCACCAATCAGCATTTGTCTTATTCAGTAAAAACATAACCTACATACGACAATTTAAAAACCAGGGCATTAACAATCATGGTAATTCTCATAAACCAACTATATATTTAATGATATTACTGATACATGCTTGTGCGTTGGAGGGAATCGTAAGAAAAATAATAAGACAACCAGTATTGCATTTCAACCCTTAAATCAATAGTCTAAGCAAACCTTACAACTGTAGCTTTCATTTGTAAGCCGATATGACATTATGCTAACTAAACAAACCTAATAATAATACCATGATATGGTCTCTTCTGGTACATTTTTATTACAACCGATAACACGGTGATTCCCTCTTAGGTTAAGTCAGCCTCACTTTTTATTTTTATGGAGGCAGTCTTTATTCATCCTTTCTGACAGGCAGACATAAAATAATCATCAAGAACTGCGCTATTAAAGGAAGCATTCATTGTATTGACTGTTTTCTACTTGTACTCACCTCAGAAAACTCAATTAAGCATTGCCATAATAAAACAATAATGTTTGAGCAATATCCGTCGGATAGTTTCACGGGAAAGCTCAATAGTCTTTTTAATGGTGCTACTTACCATCGCAAGAACATTTCTTCCACAATAAAAATAACCAGTGAGATGGAGACTAGTTTTACAACTCAATCAACACAGTTAGCTGTCAATGAGCCGTCAACTATTTTAACCACATCCATGTTGTTCTCATCAACACAAGAGGACGACGAGCGGCTATCTGATAAAGCCGCAGAATTCCTAACAACCACAATTGCTACGGACACACAGGCATCCTACTTCACTTTGGCATCAACTACAACATCACCACAGCCAAGACCATCATCAACAACAGTAGCAGTCGGAGACACTGCGACTGTTCACATGAAAAAGCAAATGTTTATGGCAAACACTACTTCGAGTGGCAACCATTTATCATCCACTATTGCAACTGCAACCAATTTTCATCTCCCCGATGCCACTGCAACAATAGAAGAAGACAACATCTCCTTTTACAACAAAACAGACAACAGTACAAATACAACAAAAGGAGAATTCACTAATGAAACAAACTTTAACGCTACAACGGGATTTTTTCCCCATTTTACGAATGGTTCAAAGACTACTGAAAGTATTATTAGTCTGCATTTGTCTCAAGAGATGCACGTTTGTGCGGCTATTCTATGTTTCATAGCCTGCATTGGAATTATCGGCAACTCGGTGGTAATTCGCCTGATAATGACAGAAATAAATCTCAGCATTAAAACGCAATTTACTAACATGGCAATTTTAAGCCTAGCTTTAACCGATATTATTTCTTGCGCTCTCGTCGCTTTTCCTGCAGTCGTAACCGTGGTTAATGCAAGCGATCCAACCAACGGCTTTTTGTGCGGAGTACAGTGTGTGTCTAACTATATGACTACCATAGCTACTATTGGGACACTGGCGATTATCAGCATTGACCGGCTCATTGTAAGTTTTAAAACCCATTTTATTTGAAATGTTACTAAAAGATAATGTTTCCTGTTTCAAAGAACACAATGTGGCCCCTCCATTACCACAAGTGGATCACACCAACCCGATTTCGGATATCATTAATTACATTATGGATCCAGGACTTAATTGCCAGCACTCACGCGGCTTCCCATGCAAACATGGTAGGTGAAGGTGACTATACGTAATATAACGTAATGAGTTCATAAATACTACAACCAAAGCGTTATGTGCTACTGCTATTGTCTTCTGAACGTCTTAACTTTTCTGAGTACCTAATTTAGGTTGACTATGAAGATTCGTGGAAAATTCTTTGCGTGACAAACTGGAGTAGCTCTAAGGATTCCCTTGCATTTGGAATATTTTCTCTAACCTGGTTTATCATTGCTCCTCTCACGATTATTTTTGGTGTGAGCGGTCTCATGTTACGCTTGCTATTCATGGGAAAACACGAGTGCACTTGTCCACGACTAGGTCTGCAGAGACAAAATGCAATTCGCGGAGCACCAGCAGTAAGTCCTTCAGCAAATTCTAATGAAATACCTAATACAATTATCTCTCTGTAGAATTTCTAACCATGTACTGAACTTCTTAAGCCTATCAATTTTGAGGGAAATAACATGACTAACGGGAATACTATGGAACGATTCCGCATGAGAACGAGTACCAATGTAGACACTGATGAAGACGAAAGAGAAATTAGGCTATTTACAAGGCAACAACCTTCCAGGATTCCTCCTGAGAACTCTATGGCTTACTCCCAAAGACCTATAAATGAAGCGGAAACAATTACCACAATTTTCAACAATGAACGGGTTAGGCATACCGATACAACCAACAATTACATATTGAGATGCTACATGTCAGTAATTCTGACTTATCTGATTTTACAATTTCCAACTGTTTTCCTATTTATCTTAAGACACAGTATCTACAATGACAACAGTTTAATGAGTAAAACTCCAGGGGGAATATCTTGTTTCGCTTTTACCTGCCGAATACTAATTTCGGCACTGAACCCGATTTTATATTGTTTATTGAGACAGGATTTTCGCAACTCTTCCCATACGTTTTTCAAAAGGTTAAAGACGATTTGCAAATAAAATGTATGTGCAAACTTTTGAATATAAGTTTTAAGCTTTTAGCAAAATTAAGTATCGAAATGAAATCTTACCTCTCCTTTGGCCATATCGATGTCTTGTCCCTCGAAACCGTAAAGGGCTTTGACTTGAGGTACTGCTCTCTCTTCGGTGACAGTTTTGTATTCGGTTCGTTCTACTGGTTCTTCTTCCCAAACTTCTTGTGGAACTAGTTTCTGTTCCTGAACCCACTCTTCTTCTTCTGTAGCTGTTTCTGGTTCTTGCATCTGTGTATTTAAACGAATATTTCATGTGTAAACATTAATAAACTAATAAAACTGATTCAATGAAATAAATCAAGATTTGAGCTTTAGAAATAAACAACAAACTTAAATTTAATTACTTTTACTGCGTGCAGTAAACAAATATTTACTGCATATTTACACAATCTTACCTCCAAAGTGGAAATTCCTGCTTTTTTTAATTTTTCAGCTTGACTGTTTAAGCCCTTAATATCAACTTCATATGCCGTAATTTCACCTTGCAGATCTTTATTTCTTTGTAACAAGGCTTGGGCCGTTGGCTCATCTTCTCCGTAGTCCGTCGAGGCAACTAAAGGTCGTTTCTCATTTATCCAAGAGTCAGCTTCATTTGCATCAGCATAAAACTACAATATTGCAATTCAGAGAAAAATAAAATAAATAGAAGAGTTGATGTTTATCCACTTGCTCAGACACAGAGTACGAATCTCAAGCAAGTACTGCACATTTAGTCGTTGACAATATTTTTCCCTGTGCAAGAGATTAGTCTAAGTAAACAATAAATTACCTGATAAGCTTCAGCAGCATCTTTGAGCTTTTTCTCTTTGACAGCAGCCAGTTCTTGTAAGGTATTCCAATGCTTTTGTAAACTGTCAATTCTCCCTTTAATGTCTGCAGATTCTTGAGGATTAGAACTCAACAATTCTTGACCAGCTTCAATAACTTTATTAGACTTTGGAAGTCGAGCTTTCATCTCATCTAAAATAGCTTTGTGTTTTTGCTGAAGGCTTATCACAGCACGAAGGTCTTTAGCAGAAATACCCGTCTTACAAATTCTTTGTTTTTCCACCAGCCAAGCTTCTTCTTCTTCATGATCCTGTACGAACTGAAAGTAGCTTCTGGCATCCTCGAGCTTGGCACGGCGTGCTTTGCTCTGCTTAATTAGTTTTGCGTACTCCTCACTCAATTTCTCAAGACGAGCTTGAAGTACATTGTTCTCGCGAAGTCCCGCTGTGATATATTGTTGACCTTGTCTATTGAGTCTCTTCAGTGTTTCTCCCATAGATGAAATTTGTGACTCCAATAAACTATGCTTTTGAAGGAGATCCTCTACAGCAAGAAGATGTAGACCAACATCGCTTGACTGGAAGTTTTCTTCGAGTTCTTTGATCGTGCTGCTGATGGTGTCAATCTCTCTCAGCATGGCCATCAAGTTACTAAAATTACCCAAGTTTATTTTGTGTGTGTCCAACAGTTGCAAAAGTTTATTCCATGTGTTCATTATCTCATCTGCCCTCTTCTTAATTCGATCTTTTCCATGATAATTCTCTTTTACTAGTGAATCTGACATAGTGGTTAGCTGAGCGCAACGTTCTTCCTAAAGAATGCACAAAACGAGTATATTTTAAAGTTTCGTTTACAATCAGCACTAGTCTGTTTTCATGATTATTACTCGTTAGTTGTAGTTCAAGCTTTGCTTTAATTTATTTTTGCACCATTCACCTGTACATTCGTTCCCCACCACATCAAATCGTTATAATTATTTTACTCACCCTTGCAAGAATATCCGCACTAATCGCCTCGTGCTTCTTTAGCGTTGCTTCCACTTGCCCCAAATTAATTCCGTATCTTGGATCTGACAACACTTGAATCATGTCCTTTAAGTAGCCCTCACGAAGAACGCTCTTCTTCTCAAACCGGAATGCTAATTGCTCCAGATGGGTTTGTCTAATCAATTCTTCACGTAATGCAAGCTCTCGTTGATGTTCCGCCTTTTCCAAAGCTACCCAAGCTTTTTCAACATCGTGAACTAACTGGCCTTCCGGTGGATTGTACAATGGCTGATTTAATTCCTTCAGTCGGGTATTAATATTAAAATAGTTGACTTCTATTTCGCTCTTTTCATTGTACTTTGGAGGTTTCTCTATTGTTCTGTAATCCTTAAATTTTTGTAGCTCTTTTTGAATCCCATCAAGAGAATTGGGAAATTGGCGTTCGTTCAGCTTTTCAATCATCATTCGGATCCACTCCAAAAGAGTTGTTGTCAATTTTTCATATTTGTGTTTCAAATTGTCTGCTTCCATTATTTGTCCAACAATCTTCAATAAATTACATGGCCAATCGTTAATATACATGAACATAATATTATGTTAAACAAGCGTAAATTTATTCATTAAAATGTTTTCTATTTTATAAAATGAACTCACATTGGCAATACGTCTTCCTCCTTTCATTTCATTTTTCATACGAGCAAAAGTATGGTAGTAAGATGCGACGTATGTGAGGACAGACTTTTCATCAGGTTTGGCCGTATCGATATCTACAGACAAAATCATTATTATATCAAGATCTTAGTAGCATGAAGATTTTTCTTTCAGTGAAATGCAAAAGATCTTTTGATTACTGTTGCAACTATCAACTATTACGTATGTACTATAGCTATTATCTGTTGGTATGCTAGTCAAGTATCCAAGTATTAAATCGGACTGACGTCTTTATTCTAATACGCTACTCAGGTCTTCATAGTAGTAATTTAAGGTCAAGTTAATCATATAAGTGTAGGAATCTTGCTAATGCAGGCTTCAATTAATTTACAGTTTAGCTTTCGATATGAAATTATATTCAATGAATTACTCATGCCTATAGGATGCGGTTAAATAACTACTTACAAGTAAAGCGTCTGTATATATCTTGTTTGCAAGGGTAACCTTACATAACTATTTTACTAGGACAATTTCACGGATATAATGATCATGTAATAAGTACCTTCAGCGTCCAAAAGACGTGGGATGCCCAAATCTCTTTCGGCCACATCGAAAGCATTGTTTAAGTTATCAATGTGCCGGGTAGGAATTAGTGAGTCGTATTCGATCAAGTCAGGTCGGTGGGCATGAATGAGAGCATTAAATCCCAAACCACTTCTCCAAGATCCTAAAATCACAACAGAAATTATATTGTCATTTTTTCATGTAACAATATACAACGCTATACTTAATTACAAGTAAGATTAATTCATGTGGTAAAATCGACGACATAATCAAATGTAATAAAAGGATTTTTTAAGTGCGATAAAAATAGAATAATAAATTCACTAAAATTTTGTCAAACAAATTATTGGTTAGGGCATCACGCATAAAAGTTTTCGAAATGTTACCTGTAAAATCTTGAATATTGACTCCGGAATAGCCATTCGTTTTCCGTTGACACCATAACAAAAGGGCATCCTTTGCTGATTTTTTCTCACTACTTTCATTTTCTTCATCCTATTCAAATTAAAAAAATAATTTATAATGAAGTATGACAAGGTGAAACTAGCAATAATTATCTGTACACCATTGTTCTTAAATTATACATAAGATTACTACATAAAGTTCTGCTTCAATGGACGTATAATAAAATTAATGTTGCCGTTCACACAGCATTAAACTGTAAAAAAGCAAAATACATACTTAAATGCTTAAAAGCATAAATATTTTATCTGCTTGTTCAATATCAGTGTTAATTTAATTTTACTTAACCTGAACGTTACGTTAGTTTAACTCATTTAATTTAATGTGGGTACTTCATATTTAATTTAAGCAACAGTAGTTTAGAGCACAAAGGAAGAAAACATAAATATTGTGGAAGGGGAAATTACCCACAATGTGCATCACCTATTAGCGAAGGAATACAAATTATACGAATAGTAAACATTTAGATGTTGATGCTATTCTAACCTGAAAAACATTTTGATATACCTAAACGCAAACACAGAAAAGAAAAAGGACATCTCATCATACTAATGCAATGTCACATAACAAACAACCACATCAAGCTGTGCAAACATTAATAATGCTAACAGTAATTCAACTTCCAAACGGTACGTCCGTAAGCATCATCAACTAACTGTACAGGACGCTTGCATAATATTAAAAAAATACATGCAAGTCTCTTCATTCTTCGTAGAAGATAGACTTAATATATACAACGTAGTAAAGAAATAGTAACATATTATTTTTAATTACAGTTTACGTAAAAAAGACTTCTAGGCTGTGTTTAAATAAAGCTAAAGTTGGCAGAAGCATTCACTCCAGTGATAAGACTTACAGATTGCACACGCAATAAGGTTGCACATCCGTAGCTCGAGGGTAAATAATATTGTGTGCGGGATTAACTATTTTCCTTTTATACCAGCGATAACATGCTTGTCAATACTAATAATCCTGAAACAAGCTCGCTATGCAGCATGACTATTGATAAAAAGATAAAAATGGAGCAATAAACCTATTTATTTTAACATGATATGCATAAAATCCTGATTGCAGTTTGCAATGTGTACTCACAAATACATTGTACTACTTTATACTACACAAAAAGCACAGACAATACAAATCCGTGAAAATTAATCTTAACAAAGGTAAAAAGGAATAATATGTTCAATTGTTAGTGCATAATAATCACAAGCAAGCCTATCGTAGACAGTTTTTATGAAAAAGCTACAGTACAAGCACAATGGAAAAGAATTAGGCAGATCAATAACATAATATATTGATTTCAAATTTAATTTGCATTTAATACTTTACCATTGCCAGAAAACTGTTACATCATGCATACCAAGGTGTGTAATATGCGGTAAACTAATACATGAAAAAATGTATTTACCAAAGTTATAAATAGTGATATTATAATATTTAGTATCTGTAGTATGTCAAACTCCTAATCAGTTCTACTTGCATATTTGCAGATCAACACTGCTCATCCCATAAAAATTAAAGCACTTTGAAACTTTTTAAGTGAGATCACTGACAGGCAAACTAATTTATTAGTTTCAGTTTCAATCATAGCAAATTGAATTTTTGTGTAAAAATTGTTACAGTGTATAATCCATCAACTATCAACAATCAGTTAATCAGTTAACACCCATTAAAATTCCTTAGTTGCTACATCATAACTTTTCATAACGAAATCTGTTCAAGTTCAGTATATTCCTTGTATTTGCATATTAACGATAGAATAAACTTCAAGTGATAATAAATGCGAATGCCTGCTTGCACCCAAGCAAATCGAAACCTTCACTCACCATGTCTACCGAACTAACTAAAGTGCTTTTGATTTGGATTTACAAGTCAGTCTGTCATGCTGTCATTCATGTTCCTGGAAGCACAAATATTGCAGCAACACTTCACACAACTATTCATCACAATCATAAATAGACAAGCAATTATGCAGTGAATCCGTTGAACACTTTGAACGCGTTGCATTTCAATAACGCGAATGTTATTTTGCAACTTCCCAAGCAATCATACATATAGAGCATAAAATTATATTACCCTTCAATCCGAATTCATTTGCTATTTGTACATAACGTACTAATATAATTTCTATTAATCGTTTCGACTGTCTTGTCAGGTTACAAGCAAATATTCAGTTTGACAGGAATAACTTAGTCGATCAGTACTATCCTACTATCTAATATGAAATGAGAATTTATGTCTAACTGACAATTACTAGTTTGTGCGTTTACAGAGTATGTGCGATGTGTATTGTATTGTCAGCATTGTTTGTATAGGTACGTACTACGAACTATCTAAATCTAATAATATGTTTAATGTTACAGTAATGTGTTTGTACGTTTTGAATGTACATGTACATTTAAAATCAATGCAGGGAAAGGAAATACAAATACCTATCTGATCTGGCCATGACTGCTGAATGACAAAGTTGTAAGTGCAAATAGAAATAATCTGAAGAGGTAAATGTTGAAATTTAACAGAAGTGTATGTAAGGCCAGCAACCTGTCAATCAAAATTCGATTTGGGCCAAACTTTTGCTCATTTCAATGAGTGGCGAGTGGAATATAGGAAACATGTAAATGATTTGTACTTCTATGAGTGCAAATGAAAACATTTAGTTCAATATCAATATATAGTTTGTACTAGTTGAGCAGTTTCGACTCTACTGCAATGGAAACTCAATGAACTCTAAAAACTGTATTACCTAGTGAATTCAGACCAATGTTCAAATACTGCAGTCAAAGAATGGAAACAGGCTAGGGCTAGAGTACATTATATGTTACTGTTCGCTTACATTTATATTTGCATGATATATCCATCTAACATCAAATCGTTAAGACTTTACTGAACTCTACTATTTCATATCTGATTCTGCTGCATTGAAAAGTAAAAGTATTTGTAACACTGACATGACGCTGTTGTGCAAGAAATTCAGTTATTTCAGACGCAAATGATTTAGCTCAACTGTGCACAGGAGAGCAGATATGCAGCAAAAACTGCACTCAAAATTGTAAAAGTAATTGGTTAATCGTGAAATTTATTTTGTAAAGTGAATTTGATTGCATATTTCATTCATCAATACATTATTGTTACTATTCACACGACTTTTTGCTAGCTAGTCGTATAAAGAATAACATGTCCTTGTTATTTGAAATTCTGTAAACGCAACTTCTATTGAATACTTATACCAACCATGTGTACCTAATTTTATACTTTAATTTAAGTCAGGTACAGGTTCAGAAATTCTGGCAAGAGCACGCGTATAACGTGTAATATTTGCTTCAAACTTGGCGAATATTTTTCCTTTTAATAGTGCTGATTATATTAATGAAATGATAAAAGAGTTTATTACATTTAATTACGCACATCATTAATTACACACCGAAATTAGCAAAATTATTGTGCAAATATCAGAGCATGCATTGGTTTGGTTGGAAAATGCTTCGGGATTTTGCATTAATACGCGTACAATGATTGTGCTGTTATAAATTATCATTAGTTCGGTAGCTAAAGGTCTTTTGCAGATGTGCAAATTTCCTCACCACGCACACTGCATTCTCAGTTCATAAAATGCATGACAATGATGACCCTTTTGTATTCTACTTTTCATCTCACTACTACTGCTGCTAACATCCTATTGGTAAATACAATATATATAAAAACAACTTCGCAGTAAAATAGCCACAAGGCAAAATTACCGATAACTTTCGGAGACTTTTACTGACTCCTACTTATCAAAAATTCTGTACAACTACATAAAGAATAAAACTACGTAGTAGTGTGGTGTAGTAGTGGGTGATATACACAATTACAGGCGGGTTATTTACTATACAAACTAAACTTTACCAAGTCTGCACGTCCACTGTCTACTTCTACTACCAATTGCTACATTTTATACATACCTGACACTGCAGACAGATTCAATGCTTAAATCGGTGCCTATATCAGTTGTAAAAAGTTTACAATATCCTAAGTACTTCAGGTTTCTTCCCAATATAATATAACATGTGCTGATACAAGTTGGTATTTGTAATATTCCTATCATATTAAATAGGTGTTTGAAGCCAAGCTAATGGTGCAAGTATCAGTAACATTGGTTTTTCTTATGCAGCAAATTCCAACCACGGAGAGTAGCTCATGTAATGATACTGCATATTATATGATAATACCACTACGGATGGTGAAGCAGACAACAAAACACAATCCAGTCCGTGGTAGGTTAAATAAAAGCAAAGAGAGGCAAGAAGATTTCGTAGTGTGTAGTAGTACCACATTGACTTGGAATGGAAGATGTAAACGAAAGCGCAAAAAATGAGTTTCTATACCGGTTTGTACGTATGCCAAGCCAAAGGAGTAATCTGGCCAGTTCAATATAAGGAAGATTAAAACTCCCCAAAACAATGAAATGCATGCAACGCTTATTACACAGCTGAAAAGCCTTAGCGAGGTATCGCATACTTAAACAAGATTCGGCAATAAACTTAAACCCATCTCCTCTTGTCAATTTACCTATACATACTCAAACAATAACCAATCATCAATTCCACTGAATCTGTTTGTTTATACAAATGAAGAAAACTCAGTTTGCTTTCTTTGGCCATTTGATTTAACCAAATTATTCTAACAAGTCAAGTTACCTCCAACCACTCGACTCCACACTCACAAATACAAACACAATAAAAATAATTTTTCCGACCTAATACAGCGCACACATAAACATAATACCAAAACTCCCAATTTTTACATATTCTATTATATTACACACACAGCATATTATATGATAACGAGACAACTATTGTAGCACAGAAAATGCGTAGGCAGGTGATCTGAACTACAAACATCATTTACATAATATATGAAAGATCCAGAGAGAAGACAATAATATTGGAGTCTTCTCTGGATCTTTCATTTGTGTAAATGATTTAATAAAATGTAAATAATATAGGGCGAGGCGAAATTAAAATAAAAAACAAGTTGAATAATACAATTAGCTATGATTATTTATGATTTCATGCCAAATATTTTGTCCAAAGCAAAGTTCGGAAAACGTTGTGTTGTGCTTTTGTCATTTTTACGTTCTACTTTGCGATTTTAAAGCCTTTATGACACATAATCTCTCATTTGTATTCCATCTCTAACTATTATGGCTCACTATGACTAAAAAGATGATGACGATGACATATGATACGAAGCCTAACAAAGTCAAGGTGTAATTCTATATCATACAAAATAAATGTAATACTCACGAAGAGTTGAAATGACTGCGTTGGACTACTGACTATTGATTAGGCTCCATACGACTACTTTCGACTAAACTAAACATCGTATCAAATGTTATAATATAAACTATAAAGGTTCATACGTCATACGTAACAGAAACTATGCATATGATGCTACCTTTACAAAGTTACAACAGCATGCAGCACACTAACCAAGCTGGTCACTATTACTACTACTACTCAAGTTGTGTGTACATTGCTAACACTAACACACACAATACTTTTACTTTAGGATTAGCATTAAAGCAAGTATTTTTCTTTTACAACTACATACATCTACTACTATTCTCCTATATACATTAGGAAAACAGTCTTGGATGAAACTTTTTTACTTACAATAAGCGTTGCGCGTTCAAAAAGGGATGGTGGTGGTGGTGAATCAACGATGATGGACTCTTCTTACTTTACAAAAGAACTACAACCGTCTGAGTCTGAAGTATAACACGTAGAATCATTATACAATGTATACGCTTCACACACACACATCCCTAACCCAACTCATCTTCAAATTGTCTACAGGGTGCTCTATAAAAGTTTTTATTGTGTTTTCATTGCCCGAGCAGCAGGTAAGAAGCAGTAAAGGAGCTCATTATCTCCCTATATATCTTCTTCATTGTTGCTCAAATTGGGGCTATGCTGTGTGGATTCAGAAACGGTGGACCAACTTCCATTCAATGAGACTTTCGTTCCTCCGAATATTTATTCTCAATTTTGCAGGTTAACCCTGGGCTACATGCAGGGATGCTTGAAGATTGACATTGAGATACTCCAGAGAAGAGACGAGAGAATTATCGAAACCCCCATACAGACACAGCCATACACACCACACACATTACTATTACACACAACCTACGTGCAACATTAGGAGATGGGTGAATAGTCAAAAGTCCTCCAGCCATTTGCATTCAAACGAATATACTGTGATAATCCTCAGTTGTTTTTCCTTCGTGGAAGAAAGAAAATAAGACTTATTTTCATCACCACACTAAATAATATACATTCTATTTGTCACAGAACACAAAAGGCTCCGTATGTAGTGGGTATTTACTTATCATGTCCCACCGTCTTGCGTCAGTATACCATAATATTATATTGGAGTTTGGAGTATGCACAATGCATACAAGTTACTTTTACCTGCCGTTAGTAGTGATGATGAAGTTAGACAAATACAATAGCAACTTACAAATTAATGTTGCGTTCACTACAGTGAAACTACACTTCAACTTTACACTGAATACTACATACGATAATATGCTTCGTTATGTACTATAAGCATTGTCGCATTTCATATTTTCTCATACAAAAATATCAACAAATGTTTTTATATGTATAATTTACTATTTAGATTACAAGCAATTATATTTGCAAACATTCATTTCTCACTATTCTCACTTATTTATATCTCCTATTCTGTATATAAAATTGCTCAATCATAGAATGTGTTAGAATGACTAGTGCAGCCTCTGAAAGCTTTCAAATATCCCAAAAATCCTATTTTCAAAATGACCTACCCACTACCCAATTAAATGGTTAATTGATACGAAACGATACTACCCTTACCACGTGTAGCTTGAATAAATATTTAAAGGAAAGTTAATTAATATTATGTTATCAGTTTTCAATCATCCATAATCAAAATTTTACCATTTTACTCGTTAATAAAATGTGATTTATCCTATTTACTACTCATGTGCCTAGCGCCTAAGTTATCTGAAATTCACAGACTGTGACATACAGTAATAGTGATACTATAACTATACGTGAAGGCGACCGTACAAGTTTGACCTTTCTAAATCGTATTTCTTGGAAATGCAACCATCTGAGCGAACTCGAATGGAACGTTAGTAAAGTGAAATGTGTACTGACTATACTCACAGTTACTCCGATTGTAAAAATGTGGGTACCTAACAAAAGGTTTTCTACTCTATTTTGGGGAAAACAGTGAATAACCCCACGTCTACCGACAGAAATATTTCACATGTTTCGTGCTTTACAATACAAATTCAGTAGGCCAATAGTATATACAATGAACACAACACAATCCACCTAAATACAAACATACGATGATGCGTGCTTAAATTGCCTATAAGGATATAAAACTTAGCTATTACAAGGATCACTATTACGTAATATGTCGTCATCTCTTTTGAAATCTCTTCCATATGTCTCAGCCCCTAACATCTACGTCGAAAATAAGTTACTCTGTTTGTCATTCGTCCAGAAAATAGGAGAACCCAAGGAATGTAAAGTATAGATTATGTCGCCAACTTAATTTAGGCATCCATATACAGAAATAATAGGCAATATATTCATTCTAAGTGTATCAGTGTATGTATATAAGTACTCACACCAAACCTTGTTACATGTTTTCATATTAAATTTATGCTCTTAGGTACTAAGGTACTCCTAACGGAGTTTTACATATTGTAAAAAATTTACACCAAAATAAGATACAGAAAAACCTATATACCAATTGACGGTTTATATTAATAGTCACTGAACAAGATATCGGGATCGGGTACTTAACACAGTGAAGATGAGATATCGTGGCTTAGTTTGTTTATGTATCTTATTTCGAGCGTCTATAAATTATATAACTCTTATTATCTGTTCAAACAAAGTGAAGGTTACACTTTGGTTCAAATAATACTTGGTAAAAATATCTAAGCTAACTAAGCTAAGCAAAGCATTTCTTTTAATTTTTGTACTATTTCGATGGTTATATATAACTTCTATTTCATTTACCTCTGTTGCTACCGACTTACTATGACTGAAGTTATGAAAAATTAAAAAAAAGTAAAGTTTAAGTTATTATAATTGTGTGTAGTATTCTATGAAAAATGTATCATAAATTTTAATGATTGTATGAATTCCTGAATAATAGTGCATTGCATCAAAATCAGGAATCCTGATTCAGTCAGGGCTGTCACAGAATCGTGTAACGTCGGTGTAACCCAATCTGTACATAAAATCACATTTAGCTGTGGTAAATGATCGCTTACGAAAAATAGAAATTCCCCACATGAACTCATTATGAAGTAAGTGCTGAACCACAAGCTGTTCAAACAAAATGCTAATGGCAAACGAGACTTATACTGTACGAAGATAAAAAAGTTGCGATAAGAGAGATGAGATCATCTTCTCCCTCTAACTATACTTATGTCACTTGATTTATTTTCCCTCTCCATCTCACTTAAGCAAATCACAAAAATAATAATATGCTATTTCATACAAAGCATTATACATGTTCAATGTCATGTCATATACATATGTCATTGAATTGTAAATTAAATGTTAAGGAACTTTCAATGGAAATCCAGCAATGCAGTTTCTTTGCTTTGCTTTACTTTGTATATCATTTTGATTGTGTCGTGTCCACTCCTTTTATTCCTTGCCGACATATAAGGAAAGATTACTTCGTCACAATCAGCTTGGATTCAGTGCTACAGCATAATATGACATGACACTGCGCTATACACAGAATCAGACGTACTTTTTACATCCAAAACAACATCACAGTTCAAGTTCATTTTCAGCGTCAATAATATAAATCTCCACAAAGCAGTCGAGTCAACACAACAGTATACAGATAGTAATAATTTACAGAGAGGTACATGATAATAACAAAAGTAGATACCTAATATATATTTTACAATGTACAAAAACCTATACCCAACTAACAAATCAAAACAAAGTTTTTTCTTACTTATCGTGAATAATTTTACGACACTACAATGTGTGTAATGTGTAGTAAGTCGGTAGCTTCTTATGTTCACGTGACTTAAATTAATCCATCAGATAGCATTAATCTAGTGTAGGTATTTATTATCAATTTATCTTTAAAAATGATACTGAATTAAGACAAAGAAAGCAAACTAAAAAAATCACTTGAAGTATTAGGATTCAAACGCTTCTCTTCATATAATATCTGTATATGCATGAAATCGACGATACGTAGTTCTAAGTGAGACAATTTTATGACGTATATAAAATCAAATGTCAACGATACGGCTTCAGAACTTTATGTAATATTATTATGTTTAGTTTACCTAACGAAAGCTTGAGTACGAACTCACACCAACAATAACAACTGCGGTTAAACTTATCAGAATAAACAAAATTTTACTTACCACATCGATTTCAATCTCCTGAATCTGGAAACGAAGAATTATAGTCCAGATAAGACCAAGTATCAATCTTGGATTTCCATCCACGATATCTTCAGCACCAATACTTTCCAGCCGGACCTATATGAAAATGACAATAATTCTACGTTTAGGTATACGTTTAATTAAATACACATATTATGATAACAAAGTTTTTGTATATTCATCTCTTTAATAAGCTTTCATTCAAGGCTTGCATAGTGGCATATTGCAGTCAGGCCTATTTTTAGAGCATATCCCACTCACTGTGAATTGAACTTAAGTCTGACTGATACTTATTAACTTAATGCATTGATACAATGCATGCATTGGTTACTACGTTTCAAGAGGGTTATGTGATTTCGTCCATTTTAATACACGAATAACACGAACATACAATTTTGATGCATTTAAGCAAATGATTCATAATTTGTATGTTTCATGGTTATGTGATAAAGTAACGAAGTTAGCAACTATATGACAATCACATCTTCTTGACAAGCTCAAGTAAACGTACAAGGGGAGTGAAAATGGGCTACTCTATACAAACAATACGTCGTACAGGCAAAACTTCTCGTGTACCTACGGTATTCACACTTACTTCGTAGCTTTGTTTTATGTCAGCAAAAAAGTATCGTTCATAAAACTATGCAGCATTCATATACGGTACTGCACATAAGAAAAAATAAGGAAACCATTGAAAGCGAAACAAATGAGATTTCTACAGCACATGAGTCGGATTAACATTTTTCCTCTTGCAACGCCCTAGATTGCACTATAACCACTTGAGTGCGTTGTTTATTCAAGAACAAAAGGTTGACTGTGTAAAACAATTTTGAATTTTTACACTTATTTATAATGAAAGCAGAATATCTTCTAAACTATCAGTTTATAAACAAAAACAATAACGACAATTGACAATCATTACTTAAGTAATAAAAGAATAAAGATGGATGGTACCAGCAACTTCAGTCACAAAAATTAATCTATACTCACTTTACTCACTTCATGTTTTCAAAGTTTACAACCCCCTGACACATCAGTTCATCATATGAAGTGCAGTGATATTTAAAAAATGGTGCATGCAAACAGTGCACTTATTTTAAAAAGCTTCTTGCTCGAGAAAAATACAAACTTAATGACAGGATAAAAATTTCTTTGATAAGACAACAATAGTCATAAGTTGTGACTCGACTCACAACATGTTCCCTTCGATATTCAGTAAGTGTTTTACACTCTTCGCTTATCATTTTCCCACTCCCAAGTTTTCATTTTATGATTCTGCGTTATTAGTTGCACTGCATTAAATTGAACTGATTGCACATAATAGTAGTTGGTAGTATCAGAAAAATTCAGAAATTCGATCTGTCAGTTGTTTCATTACTTAGCTGCAGCCATCATGAAATAATTTAATTAAAAATGCATGTGTTAATGAACGACAACAAAACTTCCTTGTAAGCTGACTTAGCTGAGGGAAATAATAATTAGCTTTCTTAGTATGGTTACTTTATATTTTCACATTTCAGATCCTTGCTACGATTTCGGTCTCCTATATGATATAATAAATAAGTTTATAAGGCACAAAAAATATGATGTATGTACTATGCAATGTGTGAAGCAATAAAATTGTGAAGGAAGCACTATACGGACATTACTGACGACTTACGACATTCAAGACAGTAATACTAATCATCTTCAATCAGCAAGGGGATTTTTTATTTTTATACACAGACTAATTTTGCCATTTTAGGGGTATATTTATGAATACTAGAATCACTTTAACTATAATATGTAGGGCACGGCACATACATGTAAAATTGTACGATTTATAGAAACATAGATCTACATATCTGTTAATTAAAGAATCTCCAACAGAATTATAGTTCTATTGGAGATTCCGCGTACAATAGTTCAAAGAAAGCAGGGCATACTCATACTTGAAAATAGCGCATTAGGAAGGAAATTATTTAATAAAGTCGTAAACAAACCTTTGTGTGAAGAAATGCTAAGCTCTTGTTGACGTTTTCGATTTTGTGAACACGCATCCTGCCATTATTTGGCTTCCCCAGTTTCTCGCCGGAGATGATCTCGAGGAGTTTCAACAGCTTTTTCCCGTCTGCCAGGTCTACAAATAAATCCTCGACCTCCATTCGAGCCTATAAAACAACAAAAGAAAACGTTAACAAAATTAAACTTCTCATTGAATTTAAGTCACAGTTACTGCTCAATCGTTGTACACATCACTATGAACAGTAAACAATGTTCATGGTATTTCACAATAGAGACAAATTGCTTTCTTTAAAATCCGATTGCGACCAACTGTTCATTGTACGTCGTAGGTAGACACTTAAAACGTATTTCGCCATTGTTTCATCTGCATTCTATTCTAGTACCATTTCTTTGATTTCATGTATCTAATGTATCATTTGTACTAAACTGTAACATTTAATTCAGCATCACTATAATATAAACTGCAAGAAATTCAACCCTTTTAAACACTAAATGAGTTAAACTAAACGTACTGTATTAGCAAGAAGCAGACATTCTAAAACTGGACTCTGTTAAAGCGATAAATTACGATTGTTTGAATGGAGTAAATTTTTTACAAGCAAGTCAAATGTCAACTACCTTAAATATTAGGTTAGTTACGCTACATACTTATTTTATACTGTTTTGTTAGCTACCGCTCTGTTTTGCCTGGCTTCAATAGCACGGATCCTTATGTATCCTCATACTGATCTGAGTGAGCGTGTTTATCATCTATATTTACAAACTCTACGACCGAATCCATCCATTTACCATTCCCATCATTCAGCTTTCATTTATCTTTCGTCTTTCCTCCACGTAACTACATTTACTCAACGTCTACTCAACTCAGAACAGGACTCCTCGTTCTCATCTGTTTGAGCATCAAACCCTAAAACAAAGTAAGTAAAACTCTCCCATTAGGGGAAAATCACCCTTTTAGTCGGAACAAACGATAACAGGAAAGAAATACAAGATAAATGAATACACAAAAGTAGCTGCTTTTCCTACGCAGCAGTTTGGTGATTAGTTCGCTATATACAATATCACAGCTACATTTCTAAACTACTTCATCTATGTATATTATAGCATTCACAGACTTACACATCTTACAACACTGCACATATATGGGCCTAAATGTATGTTCAATATACAGGTACCTATAGTACCTAACATAATGTATCTATACGTAATACGTTATAGCAGAAGTATTAACGATATTAAGTATTATAGACTCATTTATCGGAGTTCTAAGTTTTGGTTTAGGAATCAATTAATACGTAATATTTTCATTTTCTTTGCTAAATAATAAACCAATAGCAATATTATTATACATATTTCAGACTGAATTCTTCAGTTGAATGCATATTGTTTACCAACTATTCAACTATTGATCGATAAGTCAGAAAAGGGAAATAAGAAACTTTTATAGACATTAACAGAAATGCAACTGCAGTCATGCCGCATTGCATTCATTATGCAACCTGCATGTCATTACTCTCAAACCATTTGTATCACACCCAACACTTTTATTGTACATATATGGATGTAAGGTTGTGTAACTGCTCTCAAGACTCAGTATGCATTCAGGAGACAAATAAGTGAAAACAAGTGTACCTACACATGAAAATATACATACTGGTTGGTAAGTAAATAATGTACACTTTCTCATCCTCTCATTTCATCATATCCTCCCTCGTAATGTCGTTAACAAATGATTAAAAATTAATATCCTAAGAGAAAATCTCAGTTTTGCTCGACTCACATTTTTTGTGGCGTTTCTTCCTTCCCTACTTTAACATATTGTACAATATTGATAAAAAGATTACGTTGTGAGTTGTGACTTTTGTTTTATGTACTTACAAACACATAATCTGACTCTTGCGTATGCTGCACTGCGGTAAACACATTTACAACTACGACATGATGTTGCAGCTTACTTGGATGAATGCACTTATTATTTTTTGGTGTGATATAGATTTTAAAATAATAAAATATAAAATAATAAAATATAAAATAAAATATTTCAAATCACCTATCGGTCTTTTTACATTTGTTACAAATTGTAACAGTTTATTAATATTATCCATTTTGTATACCGAACAGTTTCTAAATACAGAAAAAAATGTATTCACGTACAATTATCGACATTAGACGTAGGAGGTGTGGTGTATGTTATCATTATCATAATGTCAGGCTAGCCAGAGATTGTAGATAGCTAATGTCTACGCGGTTACAATTTACAATTACAACTGCTTCATAATGTCGTAAAGAAGCGTACTAGCAGTAAGTATAAGTAGCAATAATTGGTTGGTAGTATTAAAACCATTTCACACTTATTATAATACTAAAGTTTACTGTTTACATTTTAGAGTCGTATCCCTAGTACATAATACATACATATTGCATTGCTGTCACTTGTAGACGCTTTCTATTGTGCTATATATCGTCATGTTTTTTACGTTGATTCTTACATTCTCCCCACACAATGTTATGCACATCAACAAACATAAACTATATGGAATGCACTTTCAGTATCACATTTGTATGGAACATCATCACAAAATTCCCATGATGCAGAGGACAGAGACTATAGACATAGATTGTGTAGCAGTATTTCAGCCAGTGTTAAACTGGTATATTATAAACACTCGTTCACTTGTGTATGGTATGTACCTATAAAACATTGAATATCGCAAGGGGACTACCTCCATGCCCGTAAGTATGAGTGTTTATCATATACCAAACAGTAGTGTGCTTATGGGTAAAGTAAAAGGCCCAACTCTCTTGTCATGAGTTGGCTCTAGTGAGTAGCGTAGAGAAAATCCAGTCGTAAAATCCACATACGCAGTAGATTTCTGAACAACATTCGTTGCTTGCGAAATAATTTCTACCATGCAATGGTTGTAGTTGTGTGTCGGAAGCGAGCACGAGACCGAAAACGAGGGGAAGAGGGTAAAACTTTCTTGGCTCGACTTGAAAATGAAACTCTTCCCTCTCTATATCCCTATAACTTAACACGTTCAAGGCAGAATATGTCTTATATCAGTCGCAATACAAGGATGGTCCACACCGACAGCCACCAGTCACCACAGACATTAAAATCCAGATCTGGAGAGATCGTAAATTGAAGAACCGAGGATTCGGTTAGCTTGCATCCACACCCTTACTGGCAAACTTGAATGCACACAGTCTATCTCTACAAGCCATTTAAATTTAAATACACTCAACATCAGACTGGAAATCCTTTGTAGCATTATATACTTGCGTATCTCCCGAAACATAAAAGCGCCTACAAAAAGTGAAATTCCAATGCCAGACTTGCCAGAACAGATTTCAGTAGCTCAATAATGTGAATTCCAATACAAAGTGCGTCATTTGATTCCATTAGCGAACTGTTGTTCTTATAACCCTTTATATAGAGCTATTAGACATTTGAAGAAACAAGCAAATTCCTCAAATCTTAATAAAACCCTTATAAAGAAATAAATATAGCTTTGGAATTGAAAAGAATATGGTGATGTCGCTGCCATTGCTATTGTAGTCTTGTATTGGAGTATAAGTAAAAGTTTAGACTAATTCATGCCATGTACACATAAGCCAAGTCCAACATCAAAGAACTTCGAAACTGTATATATATTTTATGCTGTGCTGTATGTGTAATCTGAATAATGTTGTATATTCCAGTCCAGATAAATATCTTTACATTTACATCATGGAACCAACGAATAGAACGATTATACACACTTTGTAGACTGTACGTGAAATGAATACGACCTTCGTCGACTGTGAGATTCCTTCACTAGCATATACATATTTACCTATTTTATTGACAACCACTTCTCGGTCCTTAATGAGATGTTAAAATTAACATAATCAGTAAAACTTATTCAGACCTGCGACCGACTGTAGTTTGTATTTAGTATTTAGTTCGTCTATTAAAAATAATTCTTCGCCTTATAGAAAATGTAGGCTCATGAACCACTCCACATAAGATATGCCTGACCGATGTATACATGCAAGCTTTTCTTTCATTCAAGTTTACGCTTTTGATGGTTGTCAAGCTAATATGGAAGAAAACCGCCTCAACCAGAAGGTATTTCTATTATTTTGTCACCATTGCATATAAAGAAAAGAAAAGAATTGTCAATTCACAAATTCATAATAAATAAGAAGACAATAATATTTTACAATGGTCACACGCGACTAAGCAAGAAGGACGAACAGCAAAGTAAAGAATGGAATCGGGATCTAAAGATTCTCTCACTCACTCGACAACAATCATGGGAATTTATATGAACAACTTTAACTTTGCGATGATAGCAATTCATGACATGGCATGCTGACTTATATTACATACCTACATGTATTTCGATTCTCATACAAAACCTACCATTATATTATTGTGATGCGAGTACAAGTAGATGTGTATTTTATTTGTGTGCAGCAAAATAATGATAATACAGAGTAAAGTTAACAAACATCTCATACATAAAGGAAATTTAATCATATCAAACTTAACCAGTGTGTAGTAACATCACATTCACCAACTTATACACAGGAAATAGAAACACACATTGTCTTGTTTCACATATAAATGAAACTTTTCAACGATAGTCTTATCTCCCATGCTTTAAGTTTCTTATTTGCATACCTTATACACAATCTGTTAGAATTTACTTTCATATAATGCAGTCAGGTGCATTATGTTATAATTTTCCCTACCATAGAATATCTTAACCGAATCTACATCACTCCACCACCTCTCAACTAGCTCAACATCATCGCCATACGCGTACTCGTATAACAAAGATCATTTCATTACAACATAAATACATACAGCCGAATATATAGCAGCATAGTGACCATAATATAATATAGAAGTGAACAGATGCTGCAGATATCGTGACGAAATGATGTACCTTCCTTCAGTTGTATAATATTATTTTTTGAATTGCTAGATTGAAGTTAAGTTTACATAGCAAGAAGAAAATTCAAAAAAGATATAGTAACAGTTACTGTTTCTGTTTAGTATTACTGTAATACTACACGTAAAACAATTTATCACCATTATCTGTTGTCCCAAAAAGTCCCATCGACGACTCTATAATTATTTTCGCTGCCTGCTAACCTGCCTGCTGTGTAAATTCATTACTGCTAGCACCAAATTTAGAATCAAACTCCTGATACTCCTGCCATTTACAGTGAAACTTGAGACAAATCAGTTTCATGCATTTTGCTCTGCACCGTGCACCATAATTATACATACAGCAGTTATCGTAATAAATACCTATATGGCTTTATCTATGTAAAACTTATCTTGCTATCTGAATAACGTATGCACACTTGCATATTGGATATGGTAAGTATTTATAAAAACACTGAAGCAGATTTTTTAACAAAAATCTGCTATGGCTATGGCCAATTTCAATTTGCACGAAAGCTACATAATTTTTTTTTGTGATATCGCTTGTTTTTAGCTCCTTCCTAAAACATTACTAAACCCACATGAGAAAAACATCCGTGAGCAATCAGACAACAGATCTAATTATATTGATTGTTTGTTACTGCCAACAAATCCCAATATTTGCATTATCCATGAAAGGATAACGTGTTCATTGCAAGGTAAGGATAGTAGCATGGTACATAAAGTTAATGAGACCACAATCAACACAACAGATGGTGAGTGAATAGTTTTCAACTTATTTTTCCTTACTTAACTAACTTCTCTTTTGACTAATCTGTATCTGACTGGAGTAAATTATTTATTATTACGTTTACAAATAAAGCCTGGCTTTATGTCTAAAACTGCCACAATTTGTTGTTTTTGCACAAAGAATACAAAAACTTCTTTATATAGATGTTAGAGCTGTACATAACAAGAGCAATCTAGAAACCTACTTTTATGATTTCAGATTTGGTATGGATAGTCAGCTAACTAACCAACTGTCAACCACCTAAATACATAAAATTACTGTTTTGGCAATGGCAAATCTAAAGACACGAACAAATTATTCTCCTTACTGTTATATACAATCTATTGCGGCTGTCATGTGAAAAATAATGTCCTTCTAATTACTTGAAAGAGAGATTCACAAATCCCTCAAACATTTTAAATTTTTTTCATTATACTTATCAATGGATCATTCACAAATTCAACTAGTCTAAAAAATAATATACCTAGATAGTGTAACACCAACCAAGTGAAGCCATAGACCACGACAGGCAACAGGGCCCATATAAAATACTATCAGTTGATTTATTTCAAGTATATTATTAAGTAGCGGAAAGCTACTTTATAGAAAAATCAAATCTGTCCGTCTGTCCTTCACCACGAACGATAACTTGGAAACGGATTGAGATTAAGATATTGGACCAAATTTAATACACGTGCTAGTGAGGACCCATGTGAGACTAATTTCGAAGATGGGGTCAATCGGTCAACTCCTTCATGACCTTTGACCTTTTAGTGTAACTACTTTGTCCATGTAGCCTTAATGACTCAATGCATTCTAAACACTGCTAAGTTAATTCTAATTTGATTTGAAATTAAAACCCGCCAACTTTTGAATTCGAAGAAGACCGCAACTGACGAAATATTTCCAAAAATAAGAATTGATGTTTTTAAATACATTCAGTCAGGGTAGTTATACTGCTGTGCTAACACAGATGACTTCACAAATTCACATTATTGTCAATGTGTCATATTTTACAACGCAGTGTCCCTGTTTCATCCGCTACTTGTTTGGACCGTTGCAAATGGTTTATTATTGCTTAAAAACATTATTCAATACAACAAACTATAACCTACATACCTAAATATTGTGTTAGCATCTTTTTATTATGTCCCCGTGTAGCTGGTAAAAATGCCATCATAATACGTGAATTTTGGATAGCAATACTCTAATATTGTACCAATTTACTTATCAACATTAATTTTGGGAACCAGGAAACCCAAAGTAAGATACGCTGAAGGATATGGAATATAGATTATTTACAAAATCTCAACAACTGTAGCCAAGTGGAAATACAAATTTCTCCTAGGCATGGGGTATAGAATATTGCGGTGAGTATTAAATGTATTAAAGTATAATGCACATTGCAGATTGCACAATCCATTCACTCTCAGAAATCAAGCCTAACCAGGAATGGCTGAGATTTCTGCACATAATTCTCATCTCAATCAATAATATAAAAATTTTAGGTTTTGGAACAGTAATTAAAACCCACAATTTTTTTTAGTTCGTCTCAGTGCTCAGTCTCACCTTACTTAATATGAATTCATCGCATTCCCTTAAAAATTACGTGGCATGAGTGGCAAATAAAAATGTGAAAAAGTGACTCATTGTCAGTGTTAATTTACGAGTATTACATGGAAATACGCTAGCGGGTATACTACAATGCCACAGCCACAACGACAACAGAACATCATCGTTATATCCATTATTTTTATTATGAAGCAATGATGAAGCACCGTGACGACTACTTTGCCTTGCAATAGCGCCTCAAACAAAAGGAAGGATGCAGATTGGGCTGCTCTTGTTGCTATCTCTATCGCATACGAACCGGCATCTGCAATGAGTAGTGAGACGACAGCAGCCGCATTCGAACTGCGAAACGAACCAACTATATAAAATTAAATAATTTAAACATCCGAATGCCTAATGCACACAGAATGTAATCTTGCTTGGAAAACAACATATTTCCGTTCAGCATGCATCAGTCATTTCATTACTATTTCTCAGTCTTTAAACATGTACCTTTGAGTTAGGAATCATAAAACAGTGTGTGGACTTGGTTATTCAAAAAAGCCACAATCACTTTGTTTTCTATCTAGGTAGTAGTACAACACAACGTTCCGTCAACACTTTGCACCTACTGTGTAAATGTAGTTGCAAAAGTCAGGTGCAAACCTGTGTATTGTCATTGTGTGTATTGCATATAGGTAGGTAGAGTCATCAGAAAACGAATGTATAGAAACGTGAGAAAAGTAATCATAATATGTTCCATGTCCCTATTATCGTATTGGTAATGGCCTACATACCGAACACATAGAATACACCATGCATTTGTACATGAATAGTTCATGATTGCAAATAACATTCAATTCATGCATGCAACGTGTAACCTAATCTATCTCTGTGTGACGTTTTGTTTGCGTAGTTCTTTTGGTTTAGCAAGTGCCATCATCTCCCAGTAATAAAATTAATACACGTTGCGTTGACTATAAGTGCCATTATTAGGATGAATACCACGCATATGTCGTATGTAATTCAGGTATTCAGATATCTCTGTTAAGGTTGGATTTATAGATGTACTATATGTGCTCATTTGACATGCTATGATATGGTATAGTAAAAACTGTACATACCTACTAAATCTGTCAAACTTATAAATTCATTATAAATTCAAGCATGCACTAAAGAATAAAATGAAGTTCGAAAACTAAATGCTCTACACATACAAATCACACACTGCCTACCTACTACCTAAAACCTCTGCATAAAAATGTGTACCTTGTATTCATACAAAATATTCATTTAGTCATCTATTGCTTAATTGCTTTATACTATTAAGTATTATGTGCTCTGTCCAAAAGTCTGATTGGTTCATGAGATAACTATACAATTATTGGGTTCCTTTAAAATCGAAAGTTTTCACATTGTTTTCAATTTCAGCAAGCCTATCTTTATGCTTCATTACTAGAGAGAATTTGAGGCAAGGCACATCGTATTATTAAACAGCTTAAGCTACATGTCAAAAAATTTGCAAAGAAACGTAAAGGAGCGACAATTATTACTAGTTAGTATACTAGTAAGATTTTTAGCGAACCACTTTCCTGAAATCCATACACAAATGATTGATGTTAAAAATGTAATGAACCATCCATAACAATCTCAGATCACTTTTGCATACGAAGATTGATGTAGATCTTTACACACCTGCCATGTATTATCTGTAGAATGAAAGAAACGTTGTAAACTATGACACGGTAACATTAACTGTGACATCAAAGCGTCCACAGTGACACTGTTAATTGCAGTATAAGTATATAACTACTTTCACTGAATGCATTAAAAAATCAATTGTCATTTAAAGAAATACTCGAAAACACTATTGGTCCTCTACTCAAACGTTGGCGTTGGTGACCTTTACTTCAAATTGAAGTAGAATTTAGAATGCACTGATTGTGAGTATTCGAGGCTGAAACAGTATTCACTGTAAAAGGTCATGAAGGAGTTGATCGATTGGCCCCTTCTTCGAACTTAGCCTCACATATGTCCTCACTAATAGTCTGTGTACCGAATACGATCAAAATATCCGAAAGCGTTCTCCAGTTAAAAGTAACGTTGTTACCTTTTACCTAATAGTTGATAGTGATGAATAACAAGAATTAGTTGATAAAAAAATAACAGTACCTTTCCAAGAAAAGAGTTCATCCATTTTGTGAAGGTCTTTTTCTGGATGTGCAATCTTTCCTCTTGCAAGGCTTTAATCCTTCCAGTCTCAAATTTGAGACAATCTTCTCTCTGAGACATGGTTGCAGAGTGGCGTAAATTAACACCAAACTTCAGTCTCGCTCAAAGGAAACAAAATCAACGATTAATTACTAATTATTTTCAGCGTCCAATTCACAACGTGATTACTAACAACGGGCATTTCCGCAATTTCGCTTGTGCCTGAGTCGTCATAAGTGGTAGGTTTAGAAATAGGAAGATAAACTGAAACTGCAAACCGGAATTTTTATCACAGTTCACTGTAGGTATGTCGAGTTTATAAGGACACCAAGGAAATTGATTCACTTGCACACAAACAAATTGGACTAACTCACAATAGAAGGGCTGAAGCAGCGCTCACTCACACAAGTGGCTTGGATTTTCCCCCCAATTTGTAAACACAATGCTACATTAATTATTAATGTAGAGGAGTAGTATACTTGGAAACTCTATTATCACTTTAATATTGACATTCAATTCATATCATTTCGTTGTATAAGATGCAGTTGCTTGAATTGCGTTCGCTGCTGTGCTCATTGAAAAGTCCAATACTACTTTTTTAAAGTTCACTTGTTGAATTTACAGCCTTGTCTCGTCCTGTTCTGTGTTCCCCTTTTTTGTCCTTATGCTGTATTAGCTGTATATTGTGACCCGTCACAGAGCAAAGAGAATCACCAATAACTATAAGAACCTGCAATATAAAAGAGAAATGTTCATTAGTTGGTTAGGTTAGGTAGGTTAGATAGGTAAATGTAGATCCCAGTATTGCATTTCATCGTACATGGCTTATTCTTAATGTCCAACAGACAAATCAGTCAGCGGCTAGTCTTATGTTCAATACATCATGCATTGCAAATCTTTAACAAACTATTATGCACATCATGTAAAACATCTTTTTGTGCATTTAATCACCTATTTATTTCAATGCCCTACTGTTGTTTTTCATTAAATTGTGTTTGTAAATAAGGCAATATAAACTTTTGAGACAACTATTAAAATGTATATATATTATTTTTGCAATTTAATGAAATCTTGTCATTTGTACAATTTTACTACAGATATTAATTTTTTAAGAATTTTATTTTTAAGAATTTTTTAAGAAGAGTATTTTTAAGGTTTATTTGCCCTTAGTAAAAGAGACATTATGTTGCTTACAAAGTGTTTGACAAAACAGATCTCAAACTGACTGAGACTGAACTCAATCAATGGTTCAAGTTCACCATTCTCTAACAAAACAAACACAGCAAAATTGCAAGTTTGCATTCAAGTGCAACCAGACTTCATTAATACAACGAATACGACGTACATAACCTACGAGAGTCAGTTTACAAGTTTTACAACTGTTCCCGTGCACAAAAAGTACCCCACAACGCATCTACTCTAACTCTAACTCTAACCGTTTAACCTAACTACATTTCCAGTTTTCTACACACGTATTGTTATAGATATTAGCCAATTGGCAATGATGTTATAAATATAATTTATATGAAACTACTGATCAATATACCCCCCGCGATATCAATAAGGTGAACAATTATTAATCCTCTTTTAAAATTAATTATTGTGGATCCACAACAGTACCCATACCTAAGAAGGAGCCTAGTAGATATACTAGGTTTATTACATGTAGGTAGTAGGTACATAATATTAGGTACTTGCACAGCTAACAACAAAGGAATAATACATATTATGTGCGAACTGAGCCTGGGTAACAAATTGTAAGACAAATATTATGAGCTCAGGTTAACTGAAGAAATAACATACATCTGCTTAAGCCGGAAAAAACAATATGACACAAAACAACAAATATCGCAGCTATTATAAAGTATAAACACACATAGACAATAGACACTAGATACACATACTAACACAAAACACACACACACATTTCTGCATGTAAAAACTATATGCAGAAGTTTTTCTCCTTTTGTGTGTGTATTTTTGCATATAGGCATATAACATAATATCCAAACACATTTTGGTGCCGTGTTTCAGTGTTCACATCTAATATCTAGCTCGTGTTTTTGTATCAGAGCGTGACAAAAATTACGAACATATTAACGAATCTCGAGTAAGTCGAGTCGAGATTCGTTAATAATTTTGACATCTAGATTATTATTAAAGTACAGTACAACAAAACAGGCAAATTACCCATGTTGATTTTTATGCAAAGAGAATTTTAACTAGGACTCTTCAAACGCACCAAAATGAAAGCAAAGGCAAGTAAACTTTTTAGAAAGAAGTGATAGTCACACTATTTCTTGTCAAAATAGTACCAGTAAACCGACTACTGATTTGCTTCAGCTGCTGCCTTAGTACTTATATAGTGGTAAAACAACCAAAGCAATGCATGTTTTATAATATAATATGCTTTTACATGAACGTGAACTTCATGTTAGGGAGATTTTTTATACTAGGAATTTAGAGTTGAATTAATATGTTATTAATTAAATGTAATCAACATTTACGTCAATGACGTAGTCGGGAAATTAATTTACGAAGAAATTAAGTATTCAGCAACCGAGCAACCTAGCAAGTATGTCAAGTACGCTGTCTTGATACGAGCAAACGATGAACAATTTGACTGATGAGTTGATTATTATATTTATCGAATTATGTAGTTCTCATTGTTCCCAAATTATCTGTAATGGACTATAGACCAATTTGACCGAGCTCCATTCTCAAAACTGTTTTGCGAGCACTGTGTTTTTCATCACTACAATTAGCCAACATTAGGAGTTTTTGTTGAGTTGTTTAATCCTGCAACCTATAACGCTTCCCTTAGTACTCTAGTAGATAATTTCTATTGATAATCATATCTTTAACTTGAAAACAACTTGACTAATCGAATAGTCTCATTTTGAATTAGGCCACAGCTAATCAGCTTGGTCATTCGTTAACGTTTTATATTACAGGGACTAAATAAATTTATTTGCAGCTATAAAAATCTGTACGAACCAAGCATGAATATTGACATTATCTGACATCGCAGCGTAAAAGACTTCCTGTAACTAGTACACAGCGCACTCCCGTGCAAATAATTGCTAACGGGTACACGAGTCAAATGTTTAATCACAATTGACAGACCAAACGTCATTTCTCATGAAGTCACCACAAACAGAGCCAGAGAAGAACATTGTAACTTTTTTTGCTTCACTAAAAAGAACAGACCCCTCTTTTTTAGTATGAGTAGCACCTTTTAGGATTAAGTAAACTCAAGACATAATAATATAAACCCAACCACCTTAAGCATCGGAAGATACTTATAGAAATAATCTATCTGTACGTCTATCCGTCCTTCCATACAATATTATGTAACTCTACAATGGATTGTATATGCGTTTCTTGTTCTTGGGGTCACAAGAAATACCAGTGCCATTTGTATTTTACTCCGTCACTTTTGTTGAAACAGTTTATTAGTTTATACAAATAGTATTGGGACGTGTATGCGAAAATGTTTTCTGTTGTCTGTCTGTATGATGACTGATAACTGAATGAACGATTTCAAACTTGGTACACGTAGACGTACTCCAGTGGTCCATTGGAAAACCAAGTTCGAAGATGCCCTGGGGTCAATTGGTCAACTCCTTCATCATCTCTGACACTCTGACACATTCAGCATGTCTTTGTATGTATAAGTAGATAAGTACCTATGTATGCTTTTATATATTATTCTCGCGTAACAAACGGATATGTAGTACTTTTGTCATATTGTGTAAAGGTAAAACATAATATGAAAATCGAATGTGAACATAACATACCTACCAACTGTACCAACCTACCAAATTTAAAAAAAACTTTTGTAGCTTTTGAATCGACTCAGCCTACATATTATGCCTCATGCAGCCTCATATGTCTCCCGGGTTGTGCACAATGGTGATTCTACTGTATTTGTATTGGTATCACTTAATTATAATTCATTTTTCTACAGTTTAAATGATAGCTTTGACTTTGTATTGACGTATTTCTTATCCAACTTGAGATAATCTAATTTAAAAGATACATACAGTTTTTCATTCTATTTTTGCTTACGAAACTTTTATACTCCGTTGGTCAATGGTTTATTTACTATTCTGAGATATAATGTGATGACTCTAATGTAAGTAGTAGCATAGTGGTAGTTTGAACACTAAAAGGGATGACTACAACATAAACAAAGCAGGTTGAAAACAAAACCAGACACTGGAACGAAAATTCCTCAAATGCAACTGCCTGACTTCTTCCTACCACTTCGTTTGTTTTCCATGCAAAGCCTCTCCTGCATCAAAGTCTGAGACAGTCTCTCTGCCTCCGTCGTCATTACAAAGAATAACATTAACTTAACTCGAGTCAATGCTAAATTATGGATGTTTGATGTGTCTAGATATAACGTTCCCAGTCGTCTGCATCTGCCGTACAGCTAGTTAGCATAAGTTTCAGCTTTAGTAAAATGATTAACAATTTATTCGTATGCTACAATGCGGAGTACATAAACAAACTTTTAGGTACATTATTGCGCGCTTATATTTTATATTATATTTAATGTATCCAGTCTTTGTTGCACGACCACAAAATTTTAAAACAGCAACTGACTATGAGTAATAAAGTCACATTTTCCTACTTGTCCTTTACATGAATTATACTTTATTCCTTATTTCGTTATGGCTTAACGTGTTGCCTCACTCACAATTATAATTGTTTTATCGCTCTTTTCTCTTGACTTCATCGCCCCCCTTACACAAGTAACTTTCTAAGTAATTGGCAAGTCTTTCAGACAAGTTTTTTCTGTAAGCACTGAAAAATGTTTTAGACTTACTAAAATTAAGCGTAACTGAACAAATATATAACATTTTAATGCGTAATAAACAAAATAACCTTTTAGTTGTATGGCCGAAGGTAAAGATGCAATACACCGCTGGCTAGCTCCAAACACCGGCTTGGAGAATACTGTCTTGTGTTATATGATCTCTAAAACCCACTGATCAACTACTTAACTAAATTTCTTCATTTACTATAAAAGGTAAATATTTCAGCAATGCTGCAAATGAAGTTGCATTTATCTTATTTTCGTATTGCTAACATTTTAGAGATACAGAGATTCTCACTATCGGAATTATTAGCCTTGCTTCAACAAAAATGATTATTGTATTATTGATTGCAGTACTAGGTAAAGGTAATGCTCGGCGATTACCATATATTATATTTTTATCTTATCTACCTGCTATTAACTTATTACTATTGCATCATTCATTAGCAAATGTATAGGTAATATTTATCAGTATCACACAGTATTCACAATTATATCCGCTATTCAGGTATCAAATATAATTAGATGTGACTTCATGACGGGAGTTTGCATACCTACCAAAGCATGTATAGGTAATTGAGTTACACACATATTATTATATCAACATTCTAGCAAAAATAAAACACCTATGTGACATACTCATGGACAATGGGACGGGCGGAATTGAATTTCGACCTTAAATCAAAGTACACATATCAACACAATGTTACACATAAATAAATAATTGCTGTATGAAATCATCACTGAAATTAATATCAGAACTGCCTGTATAATACTTTTTAAGCCAGAAAGATTTCACTAATTCGGGTAGGTATTATATAGGGCTGAAATATTGTACCCAATGTAACTTTACTTACATAAATTACGTATATTACATACAAAACATACCATACCTGATAAAGAACAATGATTCCTGTTCTAACCCAAATTAGATTACTATCACCAATTTTATTACTAAAGTACATACGTTCTACGTTCTCATTTCCTGTTTTCTCTAAATTGACTTTTTTATTTTTATCCTGCATTTTGTATATTCGAAAACGATCTAATAATGGTGTTCACGTTCACCTATACATACTATACATATGTATGAATCATGAATGACAATCATTATCATTATTAAGACAAACCTACGATCATTATGAAGTTGATATTATTACTCAAATTACTCATGAATAATTAGTTTTATACTTGGTGCAATATTTGTCTACGGTAGAGTCATGGTCTATAAGGTGACTTGATTAGTATTAGACACAATCACAAACTACCTGCATTACACATTACATACTTAACACTGACTACACCCGCACACACACTACCTATCACATCCATGATTTTCATGATATACTTATACCAGCTAATATTATTGGTAAAATAAAACACAAAAAATGTACCTGCATGCAGCAATGAGCTTTCGAGTTCTGAATTTGTGTTTTTTGCATATGTTCGTAAACTAAAGTTATATTATATGTTTTAGTAGCCATTAATTATACAACACAACAGAAGTGTAATCACGAGATACAAGCATATCATAACGGCATAACGCGTTACTAATAATATACTAATACTTATATATTGAAATAATATTTGAATAATTGTCCACATTGAGATTGAGATCGGTCAGATGCATAATGATTTTTGTCTACATATAAATACAATTTCAACTTTTCAGATTTGAGTTCATTTTAACAGGATCTAATAATATGAACATTTTCTCGATTTTATGAAATACATGTACAAGATATCACATCAAAAGAAAATGCCGACAGAAATAGTATTATTGGCAATATAGAATGGCAATAGCAATAAGTATACCTAACCGAAGCTGTGGCTAATGAAATCACAGTTAGCAATGATGTTAATACTGGCGTCTTAAATGCCATGTAATCAGATAATTACTAATTAGTACAGAAAACGTTATCACTTAATTTTACAGTTGTAAAGTTATTAAAAAAATTAAAAAACAAGGGTATTGTAAAAAATAGTAGTATTAATTATTTGCTTGCCAACTAGTAATGTAATCAATGTAATGTATGCTGCACTCAGGTGAGGCTGTTCGGTTAGCGGAAGCTATTTTGAAGAAATATTTTATTTGTCTATCTATATGTCGCCACCATATCTCAGCATCGAACTAATTAAAATATTTCTTTAAACGTCATGTGTGTTAATGTTATTAGTTATTGGAGATAAAAGGAAGGTAAAGTTCATAAATGGGTCAATCTGCTACATCCTTTAATTACGTAGCGGAAGATAATTATTTATAAAATTGTTTTTGTGTCTGTCTGTTAATGTAGGTTTGTTTGTCTTAGATAGTTATTCTTCCGATACTTTTTTAAATCCTGTTCACTATAGTATATTAGGTATTATGCAAATTCGATTGTTGAACAGGAGGTAGTTTGTACAAATTGTACATGTATTCAGTTAGCCAGATGTACACATGCGAATATTATAAGACTCAAAGAACGTATTCTCTGGTGTGGAACAGTTTTACATCTTTGTTCTCGGAGATTAATAGAAGAACAAGTCTAAGCTAAGTGATTCCACAATTACAGTGAAGGTGAAAGACCACCAGCACACCGGCCCAACAACAGAATCCAACTGAATAATATGAGAATGAATACATCCCTTCTTTATATCAACGATATTCCCTCTATCATGTTTGCAGTAGAGAAACTACAACAAGGCGACATGTTAAGTTACACTGCCACTGCAATGTAGAACCCTGTTTACATTCAACGCAAAAAGGGCACTATTTGTAAGCAACTTCACTGTGCTTTTTGCTTGCATAAAACTATTCAACCAATTCATTCACAATGCAAACAACTTAAATTGTCAAGACTTGAGTGTGCACTGCTATTTATACAATAAAAAACTATTTCGGCGGAAATACTCAATCAGTTAACTTACTTAATCTATGAGGATAAGTATGCACCATGCTACGACAATTTTCAGTTCCGGTTCAGAAAATACATTTAACCAATTTGTATTATCCAGCTATAAACTATTATTATGTCGCCTTCCCATTTACAACGAATTATAAGCGTATTTCTAAACGTGATTCGTTGTTTCCTTTTTAATTTGACAGAACTACTTAGATTTCATGGTGAATTCATTCACCCAGTGGAAAACAACTCTTTCATCTTGTAGACTGACTATAGAGTGCCGAGTGCAGTTCAGTGGTACACAAGACACAGAAAGTATCAAGTAACTCATGTAAAAACTATTAGACACATTAGATGAGTGAGTGAGTATTGAGTATTGGCACTAAACTGCAGTGGTTAGCGGAGTTTTTGTGTATTGTGCGTTTGGCCATTATTTATAAGTAGACCTGCCGTTTGTCAGTCAATAATTCTTGAGGTACCACTATTTGTATTCTGGGCATTTTTGCTAACAAATTATTCTACTTTTGTAAATAATATGACAACGAATGTCACTAAAATTTATGGTGAAAAATCAATTGCTCCATTCATGAAAAACCAAGTAGGTATCGTTTTCGTTTTACTTAATGTTGTCTACGTGAATGTGTAGTATACTGTACAAATAACATTTTTGTTTCTTTTACCTGTTTTGAAATTATTACCTATATTATTATTATTATTATTATTATTATGTGTTTTGTTAACCTGGACAGTGAAACTAATTTGTCAGATATAATCTTATCGATCAATGAATCTATCTTGCATCGAAACAACTTTCGGTAGGTTAGGTAGCAGGGTTGGCATGGTGTTTAAACCACACTGACAGAAACCTGGCAGAAACCTGGTAAAAA